>CAKALU010039353.1:0-48526 GCA_916700995.1 Hozukius guyotensis
AAGTGACGGAGCTGTACAGAGAGTTACGTTGTCTTCTCGTTACCGACCGGGTGCCGGTGTCTCCTCTGCTCTCTCCGGCTGCGGGCGGAGAGAGCAGGGAGACACGCTGCAGAGCCCCGCTGCCTCAGCCTGCACTTAGGCAGGAAAAGCCAACACTAGGATCAGATCTAAATCATGTTCATGGAGAGACCTTCGTCTGGTCAGCTAACATTACTGCCAAGCAGCTGAAATATAGAGTGATATTGTGGTTTTAGCTGACGTGTGTCGCCTCACTGTTTTGAGCGATGCTCGTTCAGGTATATTTAGAGCGAGCAAGCGCGAGCCCGACGCTGACTTTCGTTGATTTCACGGCCACAGGTGTCGCTGTTAACAAGCATTTCTGAAAGTTACAAATAGTCCCTTTAACACAACATATTTATTTCATAAATATAAAAGGTTAAGTCCAATGTCCAATTGCAAATAACTCAAATAAAAGTAGTCACATTATCCACTGTTACTTTATAGACTGTTTTAATGGAATTGCATTGCTAGGCAACAGCTTGGGTCCATGTTTACTTCCTGTCAGCTTATATCCTTCACATACACTACAACAGGAAATAAACTGAGACCGTTTACAACTATGAAATGGTTTTACAGAGTGGATTTTTACAGACTTATCTGCATACGTTTCAATTGTTTCAACACTTAGCTGGTACACAAGTCTAATGTTTGGACCATTTCACCATTTCTATTAAAGCAGTCTGACTAGTTTCCGGGAGATTCCTTCCCGTCAGACGTCAGAACAAAATGGCCGCCATGTGAATATGGTGAATTGCAACCACAGCTTCTGTGTCAACTGAATAGGTTGATGTAGGCAGGACGGATACATAATTTCATACTGATTGGTTAGGACAAAACAAAACAAAGTAACCACAGTCCCAACACGATACCGGCTAACATGAACACAATGCTGAATGAATAAAGTAAAACAGGAGTGGCAATAAGTGCAGGAATGAGTCCTCAAACCCGGATATGAGTTAGCAATTTAGCTCTTCTGGTTCCCTCATCTCGAAGTCAATGGATTTCTTGAATGGGTTTTTAGTTAGATGCCTGAAATAAGGTCTGTGGTTAACACAAGCTTAAGAGATTTTAATGTTTTGTTCTATGATATAAAATACATCAGTAAATATCTCACTAATTCAGCTTTTTATGTCTTAATAAGGGCGGTTGCTAGTAAGTGGCTAGTTGAGACTACTTTGCAGCCTTTGCAGCCTCGTTGTGTACAGTATACTCGCGTTCAGCTTTTTACTTCTGCCGATTGCATTCACACTTCAAAAATCATAAAAGTGGTGTTCATTTGTGAAGATTATTTTACGGAACAAAATGTGGAAGTATCATAAACATTTGTTTGAAACAGCTTATTTTCTGCAATAATCCAAAACCCAATGGAAAAATCCAATTGGCTTTTTGTCGAGGTAACCTGTGCGATTCAAACTTCCGGGTTGGCCTACAAAAAAACATCATCCCTACAGCACTCTATTCAGTCTGATCATCAGGCTAGTGTTGATAAAGAAGCCCACAGCTAAACCACAAATGTCAATGCATTAACATTGATGCAGCTGTTTTTTCATTCATTTCATGTACGTTATAGCCTACTCAGTGGCCTTCTGCGGTGAAAGGCGTCAAATAGTTCATGGTGAGAACGGCAAAACAAAAAAAAATACAGGACTGATCTGAGTTCAGCTCTTTGTCAAGTCATCTCTTACTTGTAGCTGAAAATCTTGCAGCAGGATCAGAAAGAGCTGATTCCAGATCTGCGGTTGCGGGTAACCTTGTACCTACAGTGAGTGAGCCACAGGAGGGCATGTCTCTGCCTCAGGCTGGACACCTGTAGTTGAAAGGGCTGTCTTAAAGCGATGGATATGAAAGGCCTGAGCTCCGATGAGAAAGTGTAAAAGCAACTGTGTCAGAGGGAGCAGACTGCAAGGAGGGAAGGTGGCTTCTAAAAAACATTTGTGCAGTTTGTGTAGTTCAACTGATACCAGATACATCTTGTTAATGCTCTACCATACTTTGAGAATGTTCAAGCTCAAACTGCACTTCTTCTTTCTTTAAATTTGTCAGATTTTGATCCTTTTCCTGACATTTTAAAGTTAAATCCAAAAAATATATATGTCAAATAGTTGTGCATTCACTTTTCTTTCTCCCAGTCTATCTATGTTTATCGCCTTACATTTCCACAAATTGTGTCATTTATGTCCTGAAGTTGAAAACATGAACATGTAAAATATCCACAAATGTGAGGCATAGCCTTGTTTTTAACCTCACAAGAGACTTAGAAAATCATTTTCATCTACTAAATAAGTTTTTTTGTCTGCTTCTCTTGATCTGTTTTGCTTTTTAACACATCTCTATAACAGAATCCTTTGTGATGTGTTCAATGGTAATGAGTCTAATTAAGTTGGTGTAAAGAACAGAATAGAAGAAGGACACTGGTCACAATTAAAAAATTAGTTTAAATGAACACTGAACAAAATCCAGCTCAGATATATTTTCTTTAAGGCTGTGAATGCCTTCCAAAATAGAACTTTTCTAGTCAGTTTCTGCCACAACACAATGCAATATTGTCATACAGTACATTGTACATCATTCAGCAACACCGTGTTAATTTGAATTAAACTAATTGATTTCAGGTTCATTTGTAATGTGAACGGTGTAATTCTATACTTTACCTTGCGATTGTCAAGATGTTGTGTAAAATGATTGTAATATGTGCGTTTGTTACGTAACTGGCGTTTGTAAAGTGCGGTGCACCGCATCGATGCATTTACAACATTTTCTTTGTAAATGCATGATGTTTCCAAAGTTGATGAGTAATCGGGTTAAATAATCGTGATCTCAATATTGGTCAAAATAATCAGGATTATGATTTTTGACATAATTGAGCAACCCTACTATCGTATGTTTTTTTCTTTCTTTCTTTCTTTCTTTCTTTCTTTGTAAGAAGCTAATAACTATAGCTGACAAATGAATGTAGTGGAGTAAAAATGTACAATATTTCCCTCTGGATTATACTGTAAGTATAAAATAGCCTAAAATTTAAATACAAATAGGTCAAAATTGCACTTAAGTACAGTACTTGAGTAAATGTAGTGTACTTTCCACCACTGTGTGTGTTTTCCTGTTTCCCAATTTTTATTTTCTTGCAACATGCACTGTTCATAAGGTGCATTTCAAGGGGCTTTTTTCACTTAAACCTAAAGAAGTTGTATTTTTATTGCCTAAACCTAAAGAAGCATTTTTTTTTGTTCAAACGTGAGGTTTCATTCAATTATTACAACGTGTTAGAACGTATGGCTTTTAAGTTTCACTTTTACAACGTAGTAGGCGTAACAGGCCCCTAATGACCCACATCTATGGTGCTTACAGTGACTGATAACGCTTATTTAATGGCCTGATAACAGTCGAATCGGGTGCAGCGAACCACTAACATTGCGATTAGTGGGCGACCCATTCTACCTGCTGAGCCATATAAAAAATGCAAAAGTGTTCTGTTGCTCTTTTTGTCTATTCCCGAACACCAGAGTAGATAATATTGTTCATTAATTTGGTTTTGAAAGCAACCACCTTTTGTTCACTGCATCCAGGGTCATCGTGGCCACAGAAAAGTCCTGTGAGAGAGCGGGCTTACGGCGGACCATGAACCACATGCCACAGTGTGGACACTCCCCAGGCCTCAGAGCTACAGGCCTGGCTGAGCTCAACTTGTGCTCCCTCTCTCCTCTGTGACTAAGTCTCTTCCACCCAAAGTTAATTTTTAATGACACACTTTGTTATGTGGGTCCATAGGGGGCCCTTAGTGGCTGTGCTTTAATAAAGAGAGTCTCACTGCTTGCTCCCTTCTGAGAAGACTTCATTAAAACCGGTGACGGGGGAAAAAGAAGGTCTTTGATGTTCCAGATTTGAGCCTATCTAAACCTTATATTTCTCTTTCCATCCGTCTGTCTGGTGCTTTACAAGTTTATTTTCATTTTTACATCAATGGTCGCAATAAACAAATACGATATATTGAAGGACAGATGATGTGACCCCCTACAGGCTACTTCATATCTGTATTGGAGTGAGTGTGTGTGTGTGTGTGTGTGTGTGTGTGTGTGTGTGTGTGTGTGTGTGTGTGTGTGTGTGTGTGTGTGTGTGTGTGTGTGTGTGTGTGTGTGTTATGTGGGTCCATGGGGGACGGGGGTCGGGGTAGAGCGAGAAGGTATACACACACCATCGATCTTCATCAATAATCCTTCATTGTCATTTTATGTCTCATCAGCACCACCATCTATATCTCTCAGTGACAAATCCAGTAGACGCATGACAATGCCTCTGAAGCTGAACTCCTGTAGAAATCATTTATTGTACTATACTATAATAAAAATTCACCAATTCAGCTCAGGTATAAACACTTTTGATATCCGGTGTGGTCAGAGAGCCTGGTAGCACTAAATGGTGAATTAATGACACGGTAATAAGAACGCCGTTCTTGCTTTTGGCGTGTCATTTGTACACCATGTAGTCTGTATTGACTGCAATGTAAATGCATCCGCATAAATATGCTACGCTCAGAGCTAGTGACGTAGAATAAAGAGTGAGAGAGACTGGTGGATGGGTCCAACAAACACATGACTTTCGACCAGTGTTCGAGACTGGTGTACCAAAGTGTTGAGTTATTTTGAAGTGACATTTGTGACGTGTTTTTTGTTGATGTTTGGGACGTGTTTTTCGTACTTCTGTTACATTGTTTCTGTACGTATTTTACTTAGTTTACGTACTCAAGCCCAACCATGATGTTTTTCCTAAACCTAAATAAGTGATTTTGTTGCCTAAACCTAACTGCGGCCATTACCATAGTTTTGTTGCATGGCGTAAAAATGACACGCAAAAGAGGCATACAAATTAGGGCTGTCAATCGATTGAAAAGATTTAATCGCGATTAATCGCATGACTGTCTGTGATTAATTGCAATTAATCACACATTTTTTTATCTGCTCAAAATGTACCTTAAAGGGAGATTTGTCAAGTATTTAATACTCTTATCAACATGGGAGTGGGCAAATATGCTGCTTTATGCAAATGGATGTATATATTTATTATTGGAAATCAATCAACAACACAAAACAATGACAAATATTGTCCAGAAACCCTCACAGGTACTGCATTTAGCATAAAAGATATGCTCAAATCGTAACATGGCAAACTCAAGCCGAACAGGCAACAACAGCTGTCAGTGTGTCAGTGTGCTGACTTGACTACGACTTAAATAACAGAGTGAAAAAATGTAATTTCCCCTCGGGGATCAATAAAGTGCCTTTCTTCTTCTCTTCTTCTTGCCCCAAACTGCGTGTGATTATCATAAAGTGGGCATGTCTGTAAAGGGGAGACTCGTGGGTACCCATAGAACCCATTTTCATTCACATATCTTGAGGTCAGAGGTCAAGGGACCCCTTTGAAAATGGCCATGACAGCTTGTCCTCGCCAAAATTTTGGAGCGTTATTTAACCTCCTTCTCGACAAGCTAGTATGACACATAAAACTGAGCCCGCTAGAACCTCCGAAAGATCGTTTGCGTTAATGTGTTAAAGAAATTAGTGGAGTTAAAACGAATTTGTGTTAGCTCGTTATTATAGCATTAACTTTGACAGCCCTAGTACAAACGAAATGTGAAAAGGCTAAAATACGTTCTTATGACACGCGGAATGTTCTTGCAATGTCGTGCTATTTACACGCCTTCCCATGAGATGGGGTTGGGTCAGACGACACACTGTTCGACCCTTTGTCTATAAAGACAGGCCAGATTAAGTCTAGATAATACTTTACAGATTCAGATTGTGTACAATGCATGATTTGTTGGTATTTAGTGAGTAAACTCCACGTTTACTACTTTTTATATTACGACATGAGATCGTTCGATTCCACCATAGAGGTTATAATAATTGTCTCTGGAGAATCTAACAACTCTATGAAACAGAAACTCTAAATAGTGGATTATTTGATATGTGAATGATTTCAGACGCAGGCTAAGTGAACCCTCCAGGACCTGCAGGAAGTTCATTGAGTGCTGCTATGGAAACAAGTGGGCTTCAGTCTTTAGTTAGTGGAGGTGAGGCGTCCTCGCTGTTTACATAAAGTGAATGGGCAAAGTGCCAATTGAAAGACAAACTAGCCTCAGCATCACAGCCACGGCCAACCGGTCTGACGTTGTTTATCTGCTAGCACAAAACCTCGCCTGACATCCTTTACTTCGGAGTCAGTGTAATCTACTATATTAAAGTAGCAGCACTGAGTGTAGCTGGGTCATGTAAGCTGTAGATAAAATGAGGTTCATCTTCAGGGTAGCTCACAATGTGAGATACAGGTTGCAGTACCTGTTTTTAATGATGTAGAGAGAACTTTGAAGTTGAGTGGAGCTGCTAGTAATTGTTCTCTATTGCTGTGAAGACTTGTACTTCAGTTCCTGCCAGAATGAACACCTGGCTTGTTGCTATAATAATCAAGGGGGAAAAAAAGACTGCAGCTGTGCTATAGTTGTATTTAGCCTGTAAATTAATAAATATTTTCTACAGGCTACAACTGCCTTTAATTGTTGAAATTGATTAGACACTTTATCGGATGTGTCTCTTTCCTCTTCTCCCATCTGTGAGTAATTTTCTTTTCCCACACTTCTCCATTGAGAAAATAATTACAGAACGGAGTGATGAGAAAACTAAATGGATGCTATAAGTGAGCTGGGGGAGAAAATGTCATTATGTGAGAATTGGACAACTGAGTGGTCTAAGTGAAATACAGACTAGTTAAGAAGGTGGCAGTAATAGCACGTTGAAGAAAAGTTAGCACATGATTCTTCATTATAATCTGCCCTTTGGTAAACGCTTTATAGTCTCATGTAAATCTCCTGCATGATATGCAATTACATAATAATTGACCCATCGCTAAGCCCCGCCCCCCGCTGCTACTCCGTCAAGCTGTCAGAGCTACCATAGAGCCCACACTGTCACTAACTGCACTCCCTGCATAAATATTATCTAATTTTTTGGGGAAAACAAAAAAGCGATTTCAGAGAGAAGCGGACTGAAGGGTCTACAATATGCATTTTTAGGATACATCAGGATGTCAAACTGATTCAGCAGCGGAAACCTGTTAAAAAGATAAAAAGAGAAGCTAAAGCCTACAGATCACAGTGTAAAAGTGAACCACCATCAACTGGCGATCAAAATAGAAGACAATTATGAAATTAAGGAAACAACACTGTTCCTATAAAGCCGGGTAGGTCTTAAACCTACAGTAGCTAGAATGTTTTGGCATCATCGGGCAAAAATTCCATAATAACCTTTCGGCATATTGTAATTGAAGTGTTCTGAGAGATAACTAGACTTCTGCACCTCCTCATGGCTCTGTTTTCAGGCTTTAGAAAATCTAGCCCGTGACGGGAGACTTTGGCCAATCACAGGTCATTTCAGAGAGAGAGCGTTCCTATCGGCTGTTCATTCAACAGGCCGCTGTAAATGACTCGCAAACTCCGATCAAACGATCAAACTAGGGATCAATATTCTGTTACTGTAATGCCTATTCATCGCCTCAAATGTTTTCAGAAACATCTTGTAGTGTACTGTTTAGCTGAAAAATGAGAAAGTTTGTGCCCCGGCAGCCATGTTGAGTTCTGCTAAACAGTACACTACAAGATGTTTCTGAAAACATTTGAGGCGAGAAACTACAGTAACAGAATATTGATTCATATTTGATCAGCGCTGCCTAGTTTGACCGTTTGATCGGAGTTTGCGAGTGATTGACAGCTGCTTAGAGACGGTAAGGCTCCAGCTAGGCTCTGATGGATTAAGTGCTTTGTCCATCAATGCTTGGTCCACTTTTGAGCCTCACTTTAAGAACAAAAGAATAGACTTTAAAGGGGACATATTATGCTCATTTCCAGGTTATCGTTCGTCTCTTTAAGCCCTCCTCCCGAAGAAGTTCAGTCTGCTTTGATCGGCTTGCGAGAAAAATATGGCGCACCTTTGCAAAGGTAGTTCTCAAGTCATGGGTGGAGATACCAACACATTCTCATCCCAACTCATCACATACAGCCGCTTTGTCACACCCCTTGGAGTCACTTTATTTTTGGAATCACTTTAGGTTTAAGCAAGAAAACCACTTATGGCCTAAAAAAACAACATGGTTAGGCTTAAAACTACTACATTTGTAAAGTAAATGAAACTGAACATTGTGAACACGGGACACCTCAATGAAAGCCTTGTGGCACTTTACCTGTGCGTTTACTGTTGCCGGCGATGGGTTTACATTGTAGTTAATGGAAAGCCCGGTGCGTCTCATACTGGTGCTAAAGGGAGCCCTGTGCGGCGGTATCACATGCCGACGGCCGTGACAAAGCCTCGGTATTTGACGCCCTGGGAATGAGAACTGGCTGGATACTCAGATGGGGGGGCGATATATTCTAATGAGCCTGCATGTGACATAGGAAGGGGAGCCAAATCTGAATGGCTTGTTGAATCACATGTTTTCTGATCTAGGCAGCCCATAAAAAACTGACTGGGTTGTCTTACCGTTTTGTGGGTTGGCAGGTACTCCAGATGCCCAAAAGTACATGCACAAGAACTGAAAAAGTGACCTTTTTACGATATGTCCCCTTTAAGAAAAATGTAATTTCACTATGATTTTCTAGTTAGTTGCTCTTCCAAGGATGAAATCCAATTAGCCATCTTCTGGAGTCTAGAGGAGGAGAGGAGGAGGAGGTACATAGTGTGTAACTGTATGTACCTGTCATAGTACATAAAGGTACATACATGAAATTTGACCTCTGCATTTAACCCATCCCAAGTATTTTTTTTTAGGAGCAGTGGGCTGCTGTAAGCGCCCGGGGAGCATCTTGGGGTTTAGTGTCTCGCTCAAGGACACTTCGACATGCAGTCTGTAGGAGCGGGGGATCGAACCGCCAACCTTGTGGTTAAAGGACGACCCGCTCTACCCAGCCGCCTGTCTAAACATGGGTGATGGTGAAAGAGTGAAGAATGAAAGCTGAAGATCTGAATGGATGTGATGTGGAGCGGGATTTCTGATGAGCTCACTGGACGGACCCATTGGACAGCTGGTTCTGATCAAACCTGGAGTTGGGTCGCATAACTGTGGCAAATGTAATGACAGCTGACAGCAGCAGATCAAGGAACAGTTTGACAGCGACGTGGTGACTGGCTCACAGAGGTTGTGGCCAACACGTTCTCATCCCCGTCAGACACCTCGGCGCCACTTTACGGTCGCAGTAACTCCAGACACCCAAAAATATCTGCTCAAACACTGAAAAAGTGACTTTTTCACGATATGTCCCCTTTAAGAAAAATGTCATTTCACTATGATTTTCTAGGTAGTTGCTCTTCCAAGGATGAAATCCAATTAGCCATCTTCTAAGAAGCTATTAAAAATGACAAAAACATTGACGCATTTATGTCAACTATGCTAAAGAATTTCAATTATGCTGCGGAACACTTTCAATCTTAACTCTTGATCGTTTGTGATCTCCCTTCTGGTACTGCTCTTTGATTAAATGAGTATTTTGTAATAGATAAGATCAGTAGTAGGTAATGATTTAACAGGGGGACGTTTGAATGATACTTGTAACAGGCGTCGTGTGTCTCACTGCAGAGGCAGCGTTCTGTGTACTCTCCATTTGTTTCATGTGATTTTGCACTCCCTCCTCACAGGAGGGGAAGAGCTGATTGCAGTGTTCTCCCTGTCTTTTTCAATAAGCCTGGCACTGTCGGCTCCTCTTTGACTCAAACTCATGTGTGGAGTGACTGTCAACCCGCCAAGGCCCATTCACTCCAGCACACACCGCATCCAAACTCCCTGTGCTCCGTCTGCGTCACAGCTCCTCCCCAGCTCACTCTCGGCTCACAGTCACGTTCATGCGGCTTTGAACTTGAATTTAGCTCACCTCCAGTCTCTACCCCACAGCCCCATTCCACTTTCCCATCCCCACTCTCCTCCCAATCTTATAACCCCCTCCTCCTTCCCTCCAGCACCACTCTGGGCTACATGATAACACACTTTGGAGGGAACCGCTTTCCCCCAGAGCAGCCCAAACTGTGAGCATATTCACTCCATCATAACAGCACTGTAGCAAAACTGCTGTCACGCCGAGTTTGCCATGCTAATGTGGCTCTAGGCGCCACTAGCCTGCCCTTAAAATACTGTGATGGAGGTGTGCGGAGTGTTTTTGTGGGTGATGGGAGGGAAGGAGGGGCTGTTTGGAGAGGTTAAATAGCACAATGCAGGCAGGGCTTCTGGGCCGAGGCAGTGAATGTAAGGAGGATGGTTGAGCGGCTGTGAAGATGGTTCACATCAAGGGAGCAGTTCCTCTTATAGCTGAGAGCAGTTTAATTCCCAGCAAGGTAAACACTGCTCGATGCATGGCAAAATGTGAAAACACTCGAGCTAGCTCCTCCTGTTCTCCTCCATCTACCCTTTGAGAGGGGTGAGCGAGGAGGCTTCAAAGGGCTCGATTGACACCTGGTAACGCTTTGAACTATGTCCTTGAACTGTCATATATGGAAAGACAGACACTTCCTTTAATCACCCACTTACAAACATCATGTATCAAGACAGATGTACTACCATAGTACCTACCAACATCTCAACATTGCCTCATTCTTAGCCTGTCACACACAGTATTCTCTGCTGCAGCTACAGTGAAGGACCGATGGCAGTAACAAGGATTTTACCTTCCTCCAAAAGAGCAATAACTTCCTAATGGCAACACATTGCAGTTGTCGGCAGAATCATTGCAACACCAAGGAGGGCAATCAGCCAATTACCATTACCGCATTTTTCCAGGTTCCATTTATTTCAAGGCACATGTGGGATGCATGAAACCGACTCCTCCTGTGTGTGTTTGCTTCACCTTTGATGTTTCATAAAACTCAGAGATGGCTCTGTGTGCGTCACTCGTACTTGTGCCGGGTACACACTAAATGAGAATCAAGCCGATTTTGGGCCCGATTCCCCCCTCCCAACAATAGTCAGCAAAGCCCAGATTTTTTGATGGTTCTAAAAATTGTCTTTCCAGATATTCCTGTGGCGTGACTATGATAAAGGTGTTTTATACATCCCCCAATTGGCTCGGAAGTCCGCCCTGGCCTCTGAACATGGGTGGTGGTGAAAGAGTGAAGAATGATAGCTGAGAATCTGAATGGATGTGATGTGGAGCAAGATTTTCGATGAGCTCACTGGACGGACCCATTGGACAGCTGGTTCTGATCAAACCTGGAGTTGGGTCGCATGAATGTGGCAAATTAAATGACAGCTGACAGCAGCAGAACAAGGAACAGTTTTGAAGTTTGACGGCAACGTGGTGACTGGCTCACAAAGATTGTGGCCAACACGTTCTCATCCCCGTCAGACCCCTCTGCGCCACTTTTCAGTCGCAGTAAACACGTGCTTAATGTTGTGAATTAAAAAAAGGGCATTTGCTTAGGTTTAGGCAACAAAACCACCCAACATGTTTGGGCTTAGAAATTTATTTTTTTACAGTGAAAATGTGACTTGACGTTGTGAACACGGGACACAAATGAACGATTAGACTATTGTCAGGCTATAGTAGGTTTTATCATCTATTCACATGGTAGGTCACCGAAAGAAGGTATAAAAGACGACGCCAGCGACCTCTAGTGACCGTAGTAATTATGACAGGAGCAGAACCGGAAGTCAGGCGCTGTAGTATAGACAGTGTGAAACTCCATAAGGGATGGAGGTCGGGGATGATGGATGGGTCACAAAACACAGAACTTTCTGGAGTTCACATCCTGTGCGAAACCAACAATGTGTAGTTGTCTTTGTGTTCGTAGTTATTTTAACCCAAAACACAATGTTTTTCCCATCGTTCTTTTTTTTGCCTAAACCTAAAGAAGTTGTAATTTTGTTGCCTAAACCTAAAGAAGTTGTAGTTTTGTTGCCTAAACCTAAAGAAGCCTTTTTGTTTGTGTTCAGTTTTACAACATGTTAGAACATGTTGCTTTTAAGTTTCACTTTCACTTTTACAACGTAGTAGGCCCCTAATGACACATCATGGTCCTTATAGCGACTGATAACGCCTATTTAATGGCCTGATAATGGTCGAATCAGGTGAATGAACGGCTGATTGTAAAGTGAAAGTTAAACTTAACGCACGGGACACGAACAGCGGTCTCCTGAATGAAAGCCTTGTGTTTACTGGACCCATCCAGCTCCTCTCCCTCCCACCCTGTGCATCTCTTTCGCTCTTTAAACTACGTCACCACAGCAGCGCCTTGTGCGGGCGGTATCAAACGCAGACTGCCGTGACAAAGCGTCGGTATTTGGCACCTTGGGAATGAGGACAGGGTGTTTTGGCTCAGCATCAGGGGGCTCAACCTATCTTCAATTTAATCTGTTAAACCAGATCAACTCTTCTGCAAAGCCACACAGCTACTGAAACTTTTGAGTGTCGGTATTTAAGCCAATAATTTGATTTTAATCTTCGGTTGGTGTCCTGATGTTTAATTGCAGATGTAGGTATCGTGCAACAGTATTAAGTCCTTAAGTGTTGCAATCTGGGCGGCCCTGTTCATTGTGTTGCCTGTTGATAACTTCTTTCTCTGTCTGCTTGTTGACACGTTGAGGCTCCCACTTCCCATGTGCCATCTGTGTGTTTGCGTGATGTACAAGCAAAACCAGAAGCAGGTCAGGAGTGAAATCAACCATCAGGTTGTTGGTGTGATGGAAAATAGACGATTGTTAATTCATGTCGCTGATGAATAAGTGATTGGCTCCAGCGTTGGGGGCCAGGCTTAAAGGCACGGGGCATATGGGGAATGAGGAGGGGCACAGATGCTCCTCGGGGCCAGAGGGCTGATAGGCGAACTGAAGAGGGACACATATAGAGGGGAGAGGAGACACTGGGGCGAGCATGAGAGAGGGAGATAGAATATGAGGCGAAGGCAGAGAGAAAAGACATGCTTACCCTGCCTCAAAAGCCAACTCTGGTCCCACTGTGCAGAACTAACCCCCTAACTCAGCCCCCGAACCCAGCGTCTGAAGTGCCAGTTCACCGCAGGCGCCTGAAGAGACGCTGCTTTAAGAAGTCTGCCTTCAAGCATTAGGTCCTGTCCTACTCTGACCTCCAACAAAAGTAAACAGCTCGAAGAGGAAAACTTCTGCACCCAGGCATGTGACAAGATTGACCTTATGGGTGTGAAACAGAGAAACTCTACAGACAACACACATACTGGTATTCAAATCCCTTTAAATAATATCAATGTTCACAATCACACGCATGCAGCAGACATGCGAACACACAAATGTACACATGCTGCAGAGCTACCCCTGGAGCATTGAGAGGATCTCAGCTCCATCTACTGGTGGCCTCGTGGATAAGCTGCTGCACTGTGGCTGAGGGGAAATAAACACCAACTCAGTTCCCTCAACTAATTTTCTCCACCGTCTTTGCCAAGCTTCCCTCTTTCCATTTACACCTCCTTCAAGCCAAGAAACTAATCTGACATGATTAGTTTCACTTTGCCAGTGCAGCAGTACGGTATCTTTTATCATCCATAAAGACCTCCTTTTATATCAAAGGAGGAGGAAGATAGTTTCAAATTAGATTTGATCTGAAATTTGATATCAGGCAGTGCACATGGTGATGCCTATTTATAAAAGATGATTGAATAAAACTAAACGCCCCTCAAAAGTGAATCATACTTTTTGTGTAAAAGAAACTTAAACCTGCAATAACTGATTTTGTTGCCCAAATGGGGGTAGCGGAGGCAAGTTGTGGACACAACATTGCAACGGTTTGTATGATAGCTTACGAGAAGTTATTCCTAATTTTTTATGGGTTTTCCTACGAATGTCCAGCAACACATGACGCACGTGTCAATTTCCGCTCGTTACATGCATACAATCTTTTCAAAATAAATTTCCATCTTCAAAGGAAACAACTTGGTTAGGTTCAGGCATGAAAACTACTTAGTTAGGTTTAGGAAAAGATCATGGTTTGGGTTAAAATAACTCTGGAAGTGGAGTAACTTCATTACGGAAGTTACGGGACAAATAAATCAACGCTGACTTCTGGTTTCACATGGAGTATGAACTAGGGATGCTCATTTTGAAAAATGTTCTTAACCGATAACTGACCCTCGTTAACCGATTATTAACCGTTAACCGACAAGATAAGTGCCTCGCACCAGCTGCAGGAGCACAACAGATATTCGTTGACGGGATCCCCAGTTCACCCGTCCGGGAGCGTTAACTTAAGCAGCTACGATGCTGCGTGTAGTGTCATAGACATGCAGCCACTTTCCCAGTAAAAGTCTCCACCGCACGTTTAGTTTAGTTTAGCAGGTTGTCAGCTGTGTGTCTGTCCGGCGTAACGATACTTTGTCTGCCCGGCATTACTTTAGCGAGTGGCCAACAAACAGTGTGTATTTGTGTACGTTGGCAGCTCTAGCATTGCCGGAGGCTCTCCGCCGCACACGTAGTCTGCATAACTTAAGTGAGTTTCCAACAGACCGCGTGTGTGTGTTGGCGGTGAGTGTGAGGTTGTTGGTAGTGTTGTGAACGTAGGTGTAACAGGTTGTGTACAGTTTATTTGTCGGTGAATAAATGTTACTGAATAACATTATCATTCATTTAGAGTTGTGTTTCAATATTCACTCTGTTTTAGCTCTGTGTTTGGCCTCCACCAACTCCTGAAGGAAATATCTAGCTGCTAAATCCTCCACTGTGTTCACCAGTCAGTTGCTAGTCTGCAGTTTGATGCTGGGCAGAGAGTGTAGGCTACAGTGAGATATTGGAGGCAAAGTAGCACTCTCTGTCACAAAGTAAACAGAATTATATGTGTAAAATTGGCGTAATGCCCCTTTAATATGAATAAACAAAAAGAAACAAAGAAAAATCTGTGTATCCTGTGGGATCAATTCAGTCATCTCTGCATTGAAGGTCATTTTTTAAATGTATGCATAATGACAAATCATGACAAAAGCATTTTTTCTTGATGATGGTAGTCTTTTAAGTTATTAAAAGAGATCTTCAAATGTCATCTGAGGTCACATAAAGTAACGATTGACTCGTAGGAGATTCGTGTTGTAAATGCACTCCAGACAAAACAATGTTACAGAGCTACAGTCACTGGGGGAGGCTTGAAGCTGGTATCTCAATTATTTTGACAACGCTATGTAGATGTAGCGCTACTTCTAGTTAGATTCTGTTGGCAGTGTGCTTTTCCTATTCTTATCGCCGCCGACAGCAGAACAGCAGAATAATAAAAACTATTGTGTCGCTACTTGTAAAATGCTCCTCCCAACAGCAAGAGCTTGTGGGACATTTCCTGAGATTAAGTTTTTAGTTGACGTGGAAAAATATTACATGACACTCAACGTTTCGATGCGGGGGTTTCAGATAACATTCGCAGAATATTTACACAGGTAAAGTGGGGACGAGATAACTGTCTCTCTGAATCAGCACATAGCCGCTATGAGTCTGTGTATGTCTGCAATGTGTTAAAGGTCCTCCCATCATCCTACAATTACAGACAAATGCATCAATTTGTTATCAATGGAAACAGCTGCTCGAGAACTGATTGTAAAAATGGTAATAAGCTGCGGGGACCTGGAGAGAACAGTGACAAGACAAATCTTCCTCTTAGGAACATCTTTTTAGAAACCACAGCGTGGTCCCTCACAGTCACTATCTCCACTTAGATCAGAAAATGAACTGCTGCTGTACATGTAAAGGATTCCCTTCTTTCTCCAACAGTCCTTCAGCAACACACTGGTCCTCTTTCTTCTACATGATACAGAGCAATAACACAACAAGTTCTAATAATGTTGTTAGGTCTGGGATGATACACCTATTTATCGATTCAATACTATCACAGTACTTGGGTGCCGATTCCGTATGTATTGTGATTTTAAAGTATTGCGATTCGATATTACAATTTTTGTTCACTTTTTCAACACTAGACTATGGAAAAAAGTTGAATCATTTTCATCACTTCAATGGACTTTTACTTTGGAAAATATCTAAATTAATACAGTAAAAATGTTTGAATTTTCAGCATGTATGTAGTCAGAGATGTCCTGAAGTCCAATATATCAGTCTTTGTCAGGTAATATTAAATTTTTTCCAGCAACCCAAAATTCAAAGAATAAAAAGTTTTTCCTCAAAAATGAGTGGTATTTTATTTTTAATTTATAACGGATATTGAATGTTTTATATTCCTGGTGAACATAATCCAATCAATCTTATTTTCATATATGTATTTTGTATATACGGTACAGTTTGTTAACACCTCATTGTGAAAACCGGACGTAGTTACACGTGTATACTTCCTCTAACTTCGCCAAGTCCGTCGCTAGCTCTCCCATCAGCTCCGTTCTCTTTATACACCCATGGTCAGCTCCATCAGGGCCGTTTGAATGCATTTAACATAAATGTCAGTATATGGGTGTTCTACAGTTGTGGCGTCGGCTGATTTGACCACGGAGATGAGAGTGGCGGCTGGCTTGAACGCACGTTACCGCAATACGATAACGTTTCCTGTCCATGACAGAGTTAGCACGCAGCTTTAGTCATGATGTCTAGCTCTGCTTTTCCTGCAATGTGTGAAACCTGAAGTGTTTCCATACTTTACTGTAAGTGTAGTGTTTATCACTTTTGATTTAAAATGTGAGGGTGCAGGTTGTATCCACGCAGACCCTCCGCCGTTTTCTACTTTTTCGTTTCGGCTCACTGCGACCGGCAAAACAGGTTCTGATTAACGGATACAGAACGGATATGACGTCACGTTACTCAAACTACAACAATAAAAGCGGTAACATCCTTCTACCTCCGCATAGACTCAAATAAAGCAAATATATTGATTCTCGCATAAAAAAAATCCATTTCAAAATCATAAAAAAAACATTGCGATACATAGGTGAATTGATTTTTTTTCCCACCCCTGGTTGTTATGTCAGTATTTTGTTTTTCTCAAGAAAGTTAGTTAATTTGTGTGCATAATGAGAGTCAGCCTTTTTTTTTCTGATGAAGAGAACATGATGTACTGGTGGAGCAGAGATTTCCTAGATAACATCACACTCTTCCATCACACACACACAGTTACAGAGGGCGGTAGTGAGGAGCTAATAGCTTCTCTAAGGATGAGATCCAACCTAATTTGCACCATGCAAATTCCCCTTGGTGACTGCACCTACAAGATAACCATATTAACGTTCGGCGTGCGTCCGTGGTCTCATGGGAAAATGTACAGTATGTTGCTCTCAGGGACAGAAAGTGAAGAGAGCGAGAGAGAGAAACAAAAACAAAAAAAAGAGAAGAAGAAAGGATGAGAGATGTGATTCAATGTTACTAATCTCTTTGATATCCACACTGTGGCGTTCTGTACCAGGCTGAGAAACGCCCAAATTATTCTTTTCGTTTTTTATTCATGACCTGCGGGACATCCTGACTTACCCTCTTACTGCTTTGCTCCGAGTCAAACTCAACCTCCCTCCTCTCTCTCTCTCTCTGCTCCTCTTGCATTCTCCTCATTCTTTCATTTCCCGTCTTATCATCCCCATGTGTGATATCGCACTAAGCTCATGCATTCATGAGTGATTACTTATTTACATAAAGTATATAGTGCAGTATTGGGGGTGGAGTAAAGAGCAAGCCCAAAGAGCATTAGCATGTATGTTTTTTTCATGATAATGATTACCGGTAATTATGCATTTATGTAAGTAATGTCCATTTGAGAAATTAACTATGCAGATATTTTATTTCATAACTAGTAAATGGGTTGCTGCCATTACATTACATAAGGGAAATTAATTTAAAATGTATTATATCTTAAAGGTACTGATGAACTTTTTAATGTATTCGGAGCTCAATTAGTCAGAGGAAGGCTTTAGAATATGTTTTGTAAAATCACGACGTTATTTACAATCTGAATTCACAATTTAAGCATTTAAACCAATTCTCTATTTTATGAGACATTTCCTGTCGGCAGGGGCTCTATTCAGATGCTCACGGGTTGGTTAGGGTGAAATAGCTGTCTTTATTTCAGAAGAGAAGTATTTGGTTTACCTGTCATAATCTTGCAACACTGAAAATGTAATGTCATCATGCTGTTTTCAGTCCAGACTTTGAGGTGAAAGAAGGCTTTTTACCACAGCGTCGATGCAGCTTCTGAGGAAATAAATCACCTTGAACCAGAACAGCTTTACCACTGCGCACCGTGCTGTAGATCAGCTATTCCGGTGGGCATCAGAGCGCCGTCTAGTGGGCCGAAGACGTACTGACAGATGGGTCAGTGTTTCCCAAACTTTTTTTCTTGGGACCCACTTTTTAAAAATGACAAACCATAGCGACCCAATTCACAATAGCCCTTATCTATAAATCATGAGAAAAGCAAATTAGTGCGTAAATGAACGTTCCTGACCATTTTTACTGCCATTTCAGCATCATCTTATATTATCTTGAATAGATAAACCAGTCATTTCGAAGAGATAAACGTTTGATAAATCGCAACACACTTTGTTTTTTGCATGTGTTATTGAAAACAAATACACATGTTAAATAAATGCATTTAGGCGGAGTTAACAAGTTGGGTTTTTTTCCCCTCATCATTAAAATAAGCAGAATGTGGGGCGCTGCGGTAGCTCACCTGGTAGAGCGGGCACCCCATGTACCAAGGCTGAGTCCTTACTGCAGCGGCCCGGGGTTTGAATCTGACCTGTGGCCCTTTCCTGCATGTCATCCCCTCTCTCTCCCCCATTCAATAAATATCTGTCAATAAAGCAATGAAAGCCCAAAAAAATAATCTAAAAAAACAAAAACAAGCAGAATGTACGCTAGCCTTTCATATTAGATTCAATGTAATTAGTAGGCTACAATTATCAGAAAAAATTAAAACATTCAGGCTCCCTCATGTGGCTCAAAGGTGTACTGCACATCTTGAATAAAAGACTATGGAAGAAATTCTGCAAATTTATTTGGCAACCCTAATAAAATCTCTTACGACCCACCTGTGGGTCCCGACCCAGAAAAAAAAATCTTAATTTATGAAACTAGTTATTTTCATATCTAAATGTGCTCAAGAATTACACATAAATTACATATAAATAATAAACATCAAATTAAAATGCATAATTTTAATGACTAGTTGCATTTGAATTAGGGCTGTCAATCGATTAAAATATTTAATCGCGATTAATCGCATGATTGTCCATACTTAATCACGATTAAACACAAATTAATCGCACATTATTTATCTGTTCAAAATACCGTAAAGGGAGATTTGTCAAGTATTTACTGTAATACTCTTATCAACATGGGAGTGGACAAATATGCTTGCTTAATGCAAATGTATGTATATATTTATTATTGGAGATCAATTAACAACACAAAATAATGACAAAAATTGTCCAGAAACCCTCACAGGTACTGCATTTATCATAAAAAAAAATATGCTCAAATCATAACATGGCAAACTCAAGCCCAACAGGCAACAACAGCTGTCAGTGTGCCAGTGTGCTGACGTGACTATGACTTGCCAAAAACTGCATGTGATTATCATAAAGTGGGCATGTTTGTAAAGGGGAGACTCGTGGGTACCCATAGAACCCATTGTCATTCACATATCTTGAGGTCAGAGGTCAAGGGACCCCTTTGAAAATGGCCATGACTGTTTTTCCTCGCCAAAATTTAGCACAAGTTTGGAGCGTTATTTAGCCTCCTTTTTGACAAGCTAGTATGACGAAAAAGTGATGTGGGACACAACTCTGCGCCAGTAAAAACATTAAAATTTGGATTCATAATTTATTTTGGTCATTACAGCTGATAGTGGCATAACACATATTTACAGCCCAGTTTATTTCTTCTCCTTTTTTTGCCATGTTATTTTGTTTTCTTATTTATTTGGAAGGTGGTCCTTTTTTAACAATCAGAAGTGGGTCTTAAGATACAAAAGGTTGACAACCTCTTCCATAGATGGTCTATCTCCTGGCTATGTTCCTATTGACTAGAAAAAGTTGTCAAGTGAAAATGTTCAGTGTTCTGCATCTTTTTTGCACAGTGACAGCAGTGTGAATATTGTCAGCTATTTTGTTTGCCTCAAGGTCTTGCAGTCCAGTAACCCACCATGTGGTCAATATTACAGTTATACAACAATTTAGAACATTTCTTCAAATGTCACTTAAATATACATGGACATTTTTTGTTTATTGCTCATGGCCAACTGCTTTTTTTTAAAATATCAATAAATGAAAAGGACATTTTGAACATTTTTGAACTTATTTTTAAGTTTTATAAATTAGACTTGCAATGTCTTAAACAATGTCACCACAAAGTGTATTTCGTAGCTGTTCTGGATAATTAGCAGTAATGGAAAGTGTAGATGTCTAAATTTAAATTTTTCAAAAGTTCACCCTTGACCTCGGAAACAGCAATTGAAAAAACAGTGTCACCTGTTTCATAAAGCCAGATTACCAGTTAAATCAGTCTTATTTCAGTAAGTCACAATTATTTTCAGGAAAATTCTGCTTCATAAAGGAGGTTTAAACAGCCGGACCTATGTTACAATGGAAAGTTATCTAGCCTGGTCTCGGTCAGGTTAGTTTTCAGGCTTAGCTTCACCAAAGAGTATACTGTAGGAGCAAAGAGACGAAACTGCGGTGCTTTTTTTGACAAAAGACGCGAGATGGCACTAGTCCATAGCCATGAATGTATAAAGAGACGTCTGTAAATCAGAGGATAATTTTTTTTTAGGTAAATCAACTTCCCAGTACGAACACTTAAATAGCCCTCGATGTTTACAATGTTTACTGAGGTGATAAATCAAGTGAGAAGTAGAGTCATTTTCTCATAGACTTCTATACAATCCGATTTCTTATTGCAACCAGAGGAGTCGCCCCCTGCTGGCTATTAGAAAGAATGCAAGCTGATCTACAACAGAAAGTTCATCTTTTGCTTTGTTAATTGCAGTGGTTCTGTTCATTTTTGTTGTAATATTTTAGTCTCAGTGTTATATATTTAATATGTGTGTTTGTTTGTTTCGCAATAAGCCCTGCTTCTCTGAGCCTCCTCTATATGAAACAGCCCTCAGAAGCTCCTCTGTATGGACAAACGAGGTTCATATTAGAGGAAATGTGATGTTGAAAGCCTGTTCATTGTGATCATTTATTTATTCTGTTGAAATAGCATCCGCCTGCCATTAACAGATACAATCCTATATATCCTGCTACAATTCATGGGTGAGTAGTTTCACAACAAGCGGACATGAATTCAGAGGTTTGTAACAACGGAGTGAATCAGCTTTGTGGAAATGTCAACTCTCTGTTGTTGACTAACAATCGATAAAAGGCAGACATTTGAGGCATTTGGTCTTTTCAAGGCCTAAATCTAATTCAATAATATTCACACCGACTTCCAGAGCAATTGCTATTGATGGCTACTGATGGCCTGACAATGGGCTCGCACAGACTGTTCTGTAGATTTGTTGCTTCTGAAGGAATTTGATACTGTGTTTGACTTGAATGTGGAGGTGATGGATTGCAAGTGTGTGAATCAAAGGGGTGTAAGAAAATATCAATACACATGAGTATCACGATATGTTTTGCAAAACTGTGTAGATTCTCCAAAACACTGTATTGATTTTTAATTAACCTCTTAAAAATGGCTGCTATTCTGTCTTTCGGAGGTTGTAGTGTTAATGTAGGGTATCATATGAAACTACAAAGCCTAAGGAATCCATTGGTACCAACCATGTCATACTATCGTGTTGAGATGGAGGCTAAATAATGCTCCAAACTTGCGCTAAATTTTGGGGAGGAAAAACTGGCATGGCCATTTTTAAAGGGGTCCCTTGACCTCTGACCTCAAGATATGTGAATGAAAATGGGTTCTATGGGTACCCACAAGTCTCATCTTTACAGACATGCCCACTTTATGATAATCACATGCAGTTTGGGGCAGAAAACATGCAGTTTTTATGCATGCAGTATAAATGTGTTGTTTTCTCCTGTTCTAAAATGGTGTATTTGAATATTTCGGCATACTGGGGTCCCTAAACAGTCTTGGAATTACATAAAATGGGTATGACTGTAAAGCTGAGTCCCCATAGTAGCCATTTCATTGTAGTGATCTTTTTTTTACTCCGATTTTATACATATGGTGGTGTGTTCTTTATACTATGACAGTTTTCCTAAAATTAAATTTGAAAAAAAACGCAATATATCGTCTTGCTTAAAGTACATGATACGTATCGTATCGCCAGATTCTTGCCGATACACAGCCCTAGTGCATCAGGTTCCCTCAATACAGTATATTTGTCCCACTTCTACACACTTTTCACAAGCTTCATACTTCTCAAAGTAATAATGAGTTGTGATTGAAGCCCAATTCATTTGAAGCTTTATTAAGGTTATATTGAGCAAACACTCACAAGATCCAAATAACTCCAAGGCTGAATAGTGAAGGTTACAAGTTTATCCTAGTCATCATTTCATTTTTCATTCAGGATCTTATTGAACTGCAGCAGGAATCTCAAATGTCATCATTTCATTTTTCATTCAGGATCTTATTGAATGCAGCAGATTCAAATGTCATAGTACAAATTTTGTGTCATAAAATGAAATCCAAATAACATTGCATTAACCTTTTCTGCAGATACAGAAAGTAGCCAATTCATAAGCAGCCTGTATGCTAGAAGTCACATCTCATTTAGCCAACAACACAGCTGTTTGTTCATTTTTTCAACTGTCCTGGCCTTGCTCTGCTGGGTCACATAACAGCACACAGGCAGCAAGGTCCTATTTGACAGGTGCATTATCCAGAAATCCCCTCTCACCTTGTTTTTTGCCTCTGTGTCCCTTCAGTGATGTACGTGTTGAGGCAAAATATGTACGTGTCGCTAAGCTCCCAGCTGTGTGGGTGGCCCTCCGCCCTTTATCGCTGTCACTTCTGCAGCTAACAACAATCACTTTCATCACTTACCATAATTAGAGAGGGGACAAGATGTCATGTCACTCTGCCCACACTGTAGAGATTCTGTTGTCTGCAGCATCAACAAGCTGTGTCCATACATCCGGAGGTGTCACACTTGGGGACGTCTATTCTGTTCCATCTGCTGGAAACAAAAAGATATGAATAAGAAGACAAATTTGGCATTCAAATGTATGATCTCTTGAGATCCAAGGTCAATTTTGATAACAACTATTGTGCTGGACTGTTGAAATTGAGATTGATACCCCAAATTTGCGATTACAATTTGACCCTTTGCTATCACTCATATCAACTCGCACATGTTGGGCCTTTTAAGGCTCACTCTGATATTTTTTACACTATAATATAACTGAACAGTTCAATTAAGTAAGGGATAATGTACAGCGAGCCGGTCATCGCCCTGAAGGGGTTTATTTCACAACAATGACCTGCTAGCTGTACATTATCCCGCTTATTACACGGCCACTTACTTAAGAAATCAACAATTTGACACAAAAATGGTCCGCCAGAGTTCGACATCAGAACTGCGTCCATAGCAACGGTCTGTTATACACAGCAACGGTCTGTTGTACAGAAATAACAGACCGTAGGACGCCGTGATTGACCAATCAGAATTGAGTATTCAACAAAGCCGTGTAATAAATAAATGTAACATTTTATGATTTGTTTAAAAAAAAACAGAATTTGATTGGTGGCTCATCAAAAAAAATCTTAAAGGGGTTCTTCTGGGTAAATTTGGACGTTACATTTTATCACATTTATTTGTCCGGGACATTAAAGTTAGGGTCGGTAATCTTAAAGTTACAGTGTGTAACATTTCGGGGGTTCTATTAGAAGAAATGGAATATGATATTCATAACTATGTTTTCATTAGTGTATAATCACCTGAAACCAAGAATCGTTGCGTTTTCGTTACCTGAGAATGAGCCCTTCATATCTACATAGAGAGCGGGTCCTCTTCACGGAGACCAACTGAAAAAAACAGCCCAGTGTTGCCAACTATTTTCCAATGAAAGTAGCTAGCAGCACTAGCTCCAAAAATCCCCAAATCTAGCGAGAAAGTCACCATATATTTAACAGCTTTGGTTACTTCTCAGATTACAATGTTTCATATAATTCCTGCCCAGTGAAAAACATGTAATTCCAGATGTGTTGATGCTGAATGTTTGTGATGAACTGAAAGATGAAGTGTTCTGTTTATGGGTTTAGAAAATTCTCCTACTTCTTAAGCTAAATAAACTATTGAAAAACCTTCTTGAATCAGCTGGAAAATTCATCATCACAAAGCTAAAAACAGAGCTGTTTTTCTGAGCTGATGAAAAGTTGACTATTTAGAGATACGTGGTTCTCACAGGACATAAAAATATATGGTGATCTATGCATTGCTGTAGATTAAACTACCCAACAATATATAAAGGAGTTCAAATAAACACCCTAAACATCTAAGTAACTAAAATGCAACATACACATTAATGCAGCAGTAATATTAATCCAGAAACGTCATGTATAATGGTAAAACACTGACAGGGAACATTTTACTGCACAATGAATACTTTTACTCTAAGTACTTTAACTACATTTTACAGCACAATGAATATTTTTACTTTCAGTACTTTAACTACATTTTACTGCACAATGAATACTTTTACTTTCAGTACTTTAACTACATTTTACTGCACAATGGATAAGTTTACTTTAAGTACTTTAACTACTACTGCAATGACTACTTTTGCTTTAAGTACTTTAACTACACAATGAATACTTTACTTTAAGTACTTTTAACTACGTTTTACTGCACAATGGATATGTTTACTTTAAGTACTTTAACTACTACTGCAATGACTACTTTTACTTTAAGTAGTTTTAATTAAGTTTTACTGCATAATGAATACTTTTACTATAAGTACTTTAACTAAATTTTACTGCACAATGAATACTTTTACTTTAAGTACTTTAACTATGTTTTACTGCACAATTACTTTTACTATAAGTACTTTTAACTAAGTTTTACTGCATAATGAATACTTTTACTTTAAGTACTTTAACTATGTTTTACTGCACAACAATTACTTTTACTTTAAGTACTTTTAACTAAGTTTTACTGCATAATGAATACTTTTACTTTAAGTACTTTAACTAAATTTTACTGCACAATGAATACTTTTACTTTAAGTACTTTAACTGTGTTTTACTGCACAACAATTACTTTTACTTTAAGTACTTTTAACTACGTTTTACTGCACAATGAATACTTTTACTTTCAGTACTTTAACTACTACTGCAATGACTACTTTTACTTTAAATACTTTAACTACATTTTACTACACAATGAATACTTTACTTTAAGTACTTTAACTATGTTTTACTGCACAACAATTACTTTTACTTTAAGTACTTACTACTGCAATGACTACTTTTACTTCCAAGTACTTTAA
Source organism: Hozukius guyotensis (assembly GCA_916700995.1). NCBI lineage: Eukaryota > Metazoa > Chordata > Actinopteri > Perciformes > Sebastidae > Hozukius > Hozukius guyotensis. Next base: position 25,464 of record CAKALU010039353.1, read on the forward strand.
CTACATTTTACTACACAATGAATATTTTTACTTGAAGTACTTTAACTATCTTAAATTTCCCTGCTATTAAACTTGGTATGTATCTTACCAGCAACGGGTTCTCTACGACCCGCATAATGCGCTTCGGTGTCGGTGTTGGGCTGGAGTGGAGGTGGAGATGGTGGGGCAGTTGAATCATGATGAGTTGAACAGGTGGTGGATATTTCAGCAGGGACTTGGTTCTCTTGGACTTTTGAAAAATGTAACATTAGAGATAGTCAGTATGTTTTCCCTTGGTACTGTGTCTCTGTTGTCCTTGTCTTTTATATATTTGGCTTTGCTGCTCCACAGCTTTACCATTTTTTATCCATGATGTTTTTAGCAGCTAGCTAACGCTCTCACAACTTGCCACGTGGTGCGAACTGCGCAGCCGCAATCCAGAATCCCACCTGAGTCACCTGACTCATCGTCAACATCATGATACGCACAGTGAACAAACTCATCATAACATAATTTTTTTCTTACTTTCTTACACAAGTTTTACCGGCTAAATTCTATGTAATATCTTGGAAAGACATTTCCTTAAGCTTGTTATTGATAAAGTATATCTGTCACAAATTGTCTAAGCTTTCTCCCACTGCCTATATCAAGGGGTCTTCAACCTGAGGCTCTGGAGCCACATGCGGCTCTTTAGCTCCTCTCCAGTGGCTCCCACTTCATTTAAAAAAACAAAAATCAGTGGAAATGAATAACTGTTGTTTTGTTTACATTTTCATTTTTATTTATCAGGTCTATGGTACGACGGTACGACGGAGTATTAGGGCCACATTGAGGAAAAAAAATAAATCTGAGATTTCGAGAATAAAGTCATAATATTATAAAGTAGTAATTTACGTGTTATTTTCTTTTTTTCTCGTAAAGTTATGACTTTATTATCGTAATATTACGACTTTTTTTCTCGTAAAGTTATGACTTTATTCTTGTAATATTACGACTTTTTTCTCGTAAAGTTATGACTTTATTCTCGCAATATAACGACTTTTTTCTCGTAAAGTTATGACTTTATTCTCGTTATATTATGACTTTTTTTTCTCGTAAAGTTATGACTTTATTCTCATTATATTATGACTTTTTTTCTCGTAAAGTTATGACTTTATTCTCGTAATATTACGACTTTTTTCTGGTAAAGTTATGACTTTATTCTGGAAATCTCCGGGGTTTTTTCCCCTCAATGTGACCCTAATACTCCGTAGTACATTTGCACTTTGGCCCTCACGGCATTAGAGTTATATACTATATACTTAGACTATAAACTGTGTTACCTTCACCACAATGCTCAAATGTTTTGTGGCTCCAGACACATTTTTTTTTTTTTCTTTTTGCCAAAAATGGCTCTTTTGATAATAAAGGTTGCTGAGCCCTGGCCTATATCATCAAATAAGTAAGACCAAACACATCTAGATGAAGGGAAGGTAACATAACTGAGTGTGTTCCTAATATTTCTGTTAGAGCACTTCTCTTTTCAATATATTAGCACCACGAATATAAATAGTTTCCACACAATGTTCAAAATTAAAAGGTTGATCTAAAGTAGCCTACCAGGGTTTCCTATAGGTATAAGGGCACATTCTGGTATAGCACCAAAAACAATAGCATACTCCTTTGGTTTTATAGACATTTTGAATTTATTTTGCCAACTTAATCTGGACTTTATCAAGTCACATTTTCATAGAAATGTGATACCACCAAGTGGATCAAACAGGTAATTGGGGAAATACTCCAAACACTATCCTTGTTTTTTTTTTATTTTAAGCATTTTACCAGATTTGGCACAGCTCTCTCTGTAGCCACAAAAGGCTTTATTATACATCTTTCTTCACATTATGCAGTAGTAGACAGAGTTTGATGTGTAAAATTGGTGGAGTTCCCCTTTAATCTCAAACAAAACAGGAGAAGAGAGGCTCTGTACCGTGTTTAGCGAACTAATTAGCATAATGCAGTCCCTGGGCAGGTAAACATGACCTCATGACCTCAGTGTTTCCAAAGGTTTCCTGGCTATGGCTCAGCTTGCACTTGGTCACATCGGCAACATCTCCGCTACAGAAACATGTGACAACACATCAGTGGCGGTTTTATATGTTTGAAAAGGAGTAGAACTCTAATAAAACTGACCCTACGGTGTTTTGAAACGTCGGCACATAACTTGAAGATTCGACCGGACAACATGTCATGATGTAACCTCTGAGCTGTCGTCTCTTCTCCAGCACACGTTGCAGTGAGTGGCCTTAAAACTTCCATCAGGTGCAGCCTGACCCATGTGGTTAGACAGTTGGTGAGGTTGACAGTAACTGGGACCTTCGCCACAACGATGCCTGCTCTGAGATACCTTCTGTCTTACCTCTAACCCCCTGACACATCTACAGGAAGGCATGTTAATCTCATCTGAGGCCACACACACATTTTGCCTGCAGTGTACACGTGACAACAAACTGATGCTTACAGATGAAAATCTACCATCAAATAGAAACGTAGTATATGTATTAGGGCTGTCAAAGTTAATGCGATAACGCGTTAACGCAAATTCATTTTAATGCCACTAATTTCCTTAAAGCATTGACGCAATCGATCTTTCGGAGGTTGTAGCGGGCTTGGTTTAAAGTGAAGATACTGGTATCTAATGAAACTAGAAAAACCCAAAGAATCCATTGGTACCAACCATGTCATACGAGCTTGTCGCGAAGGAGGCTAAATAACGTTCCAAACTTATGCTAAATTTTGGCGAGGAAAAACTGTCATGGCCATTTTCAAAGGGGTCCCTTGACCTCTGACCTCAAGATATGTGAATGAAAATGGATTCTATGGGTACCCACGAGTCTCCCCTTTACAGACATGCCCACTTTATGATAATCACACGCAGTTTGGGGCAAGTCATAGTCAAGTCAGCACACTGACACACTGACAGCCTGTTGTTGCCTGTTGCTTGAATTTGCCATGTTATGATTTGAGCATATTTTTAATGCTAAATGCAGTACCTGTGAGGGTTTCTGGACAATAATTGTCATTGTTTTGTGTTGTTAATTGTTTCCCAATGATAAATATATATAGCCATTTGCATAAAGCAAGCATATTTGTCCACTCCCATGTTGATAAGAGTATTAAATACTTGACAAATCTCCCTTTAAGGTACATTTTGAACAGACAAAAATTTGCGATTAATCGTGATTAACTATGGACAATCATACGATTAATCACGATTAAACATTTTAATCGATTGACAGCCCCAATATGTATATAATGTATATGTTCCAATACATCAAACGTATCAGATTTTTATCAATATGTGTTTATCTTTTACCTTGAAAACAAAGCAAAAAAAAAAAAAACATGACAGAAAGCAACAGCGACACATAAATGTTTGCCTAGTGTTTAGAATGCAGCACATCTCCATGCAGGTCAGGCTCAGCCAGATGCTCATGAATACAGTTGTAACTGGGAGACCTGCATGGAAAGTTTATATGTATGGTGAAGTTTTGGAAAGCTCAAGGTCACTTCCTGTTTACTTGCACTTGGTCACATACTGGCTGTCAAGCCGCCGACTACCTTGCTGACCCCCCGTTCTGGCTGTGGCATATCAACATGACAGTTACTGTATTTCATTTTATATTCATTTGAATCATCATTTTTTTGTTTTTCAACCCTCATTAAAACTGAGAGGGCTATTTTTGTGAACGTACATACTTGCTGTCCACTAATTAGACAAGGTTATATACCACAATTAGGCAGGTAATGCAATAACTTACTGTCATCTAACTAATCATTTAACCCTTAAAACAACTGAACAACAAATGAACAAAACTGAATTGGTCTTCAATGCAAAGGAGGAGAAAACAAAAGAGTCACTGTACAGATCTTAGGTAAAGAACAGAAGGTGTACTTTTATCACAGTAGAAATGCATGGCATGAGAATAGGTAGGAAATAGCTGCCTTTGTGGATGTGTAGTAATCAGCGCTGAACTTTTTCAAAGCCATAATTAGTCTGCATGTGTCTTCCTTTATCCTCCTTCTCTTTCTCCACGTTCAGCAGAAAAAAAAACACAAAAGAGGAGAATGGAAACCAAAAATAAACATCTTCTTGTGATCATTAAAATGAGAAAGTGGAGGAACAGCTGCTTACAACAAAACAAACGCATTAACACCAATGCTCCACAGTGTGCAATCACAGAGGCCAAAGGAGACAGCTGTCCGCCTGTAATTACAATGATGCTCGTCTTCTGTCTCACTCTTTTCCAGCGTTCTCACAACTTTCTAGATGTCTTTGTCTTAATTTAGAGCTCTTTGGATCTTCATTTGTTCAGTCCTGTGTTGCTAAAGTACTCAAACTGTGAAGATCAATACCGCTCTCAAAAGCTGTCTGTTACATTTAAACTAGCTTAGCTTAGCATTAAGACAACAGAGGAAACATCTGTCTCTGTCTAAAGCGGTGTCTGAATTGCACCACAAAAAGGTGCCAGTGCCTTATTTCAGCAGCATGACATGATCATCGCATCTGTCTTGAATATATTTTCTTTCTCCGTCTATCTTGGTAATAAATCCCACTTCAAATGTATTTCTGTATGCCCTTTCATTACATACATTAGGCGTACATATGACATACATTTCCACAATTTGTACATAAATACAATTTAAAATATTATGTGTTGGCCTACGGATTAAACTGGAGAGTGAGAAGGAATATCAAAGACATTTTCAGCTCTGTTTTCTGAGCATTAAAAAAGCTTTGTGTTTACACAAAGATTATAGATAGATAGTGCTTTTTTGACAATAGCCGCTAGATGGCGCTGCGGTAGCGCTTTCGCCATTTTGGACTGAAAACGCCAATGAGTCCATTGCCATGGATGTATAAAGAGACAGATCTGTAAATCAGAGGATCTTTTTTTTAGGTAAATATGACACGCTCATATGACATATCCGGTTCTGCCAGCTTCCTGCTAGCTGTATGCGGCTGTAATAATGGATATATTGGCTGTAATTCATCACTTTTATTATCTTATAATTCACCTATGGGCTGTATGCTGTAAGCCTGTACCGTGGTGGATGTATTAACGTCCCTGTTCCCAAACAACCGGCTATTGGCCAGTGGCTAGTAGTGCTAGTAGTGTGACATAAACAGAATTTAATGTGGTTGTAGGCTATTTACTAACACGCAGGGCAAAAGCACAGGGCACAACCTCTTATACATCCATGGTCTGTGTTCTGTTGGACATCCATTTTGGAGGTCCTTGACATGAAAAAGTTTGAGATTGCCTTCAAAACCTGTGTGCTGGATTTTTCTAACTTTCATTTATGTCCATCGCTCACTTTATGCTCCTCTGGGAAGTGGCCGGGCAAAAATGCTTAATAAATAAGTAAGTATGTAAATAGTTATAATAGTATGCATATTTATGATATTTTATGTTCCAACACAGGCCATTACGGTAGAGACATTAAAATTATGATAATAGAACAGAAATAATTTTGTTTTACTTTTGTACGGCACTTTGTAGGCTGACGTTTTACTGGCGGCCAGTACTCGCTTTCAGTCCAAAATGGAGGAGGCGTAGCTCTGCTGCTGTTGCAATGGAACAAACAATTGACTTTCACTTCATAGCAATATAAGTTCTTCGGTTTACACACAGAGACGCAGTTTTGCGGTTGTTTAGGGGTGCGCACCTAGAGTCTCCAGGAGGTGGCGGTACGGAATAAGAAGTAAGGGTACTCCTCCTCCTACTGGTGCCTTGTTAGTTTAATCTGTACACAAACTTGAGTAAAAATAATAAGTTGTGGTTTTACTGGGTAATATGCCAATGAAAGAGTGGCATTCTCATCTAACTTTTGGCAAGAAAGTGATGTGTATTTCCCAAAATGTCAAACTAAATTTGAAAACATAGACATTTTCCATATTCTATTTCCTATCAGCAAATGCACACACATCGCAATCTTCTACTAAACCTCTTTCTCAAAAGATCCAAAAGAATGAGGGTCATTTCCATCTTGTCTTTATGTTCATAAGTGTTCAGCTGAAATCATTTTATGAGGATTTCAAGATAGTGAAGCCTCCTGTGCATTTAAAGTGCACTCTCTCTTTTACATACAGGTTGGCTGATTAACTCAGGAAACGCTGATTTTAAAGTTTCACAAGTTCCCCCGGGGTCTATAGAAAGGGATTGTGCTTTTGTACAGCATATTGTTCCCGGTGAAAATGAAGCCAAACGATGAACAGAGAGAATGGCAAATGAGGAAGAGGCCTGTGTTTTACAGGAATGATGCTTAATTACATACAAAGCTGCCATTTAGAGTCCATTGTCCTCCCTGAATGTTGGCAGACGTGCACAATGTGTTGACTGCATCCTTCCTTTCTCTTTCTTGATTTGTTTTCTTCCCCCATTTTTGAGGGTTATACAGCATAACCTTTCTGAACCCTTTATAATTTCACCAGTAATCAGACGCTGCTTTTCCTTTTTTGTGGCAAAGATTTAATCAAACATCTCACGGCCTCTACCAGCCAGAAATGTGTTGTTCCGACAGAAACACAAAAAAGCATGCAATTACTCCCAGAGGACCTGTCCCTCCTCTCCGCTACAGCTGCAGAAAAGAGGGCACTATTCCAAACACGTCCTCCTCCTCCTCTTTCCTTTCTTCTGTGTGTTGGGAAATAAGACCACCCTGCCCCAACCATAATGATAGAAGATGTAAGGATGTGTTTTGTAATGTACTACGGAGAAACACTCAGTAGAACAGTGGGTTACTGCTCTCCTCCTCTATGGAAACATCCTCTCATGATAAATAATAAGGGCTTATCCTATAATTGCATATGTCATTTATAAAAAGGTTAACATTTGAGTTTTATAAGCTAAATATAATTAGAATAGAGATCCTATATTTGGCGTCTAATTAAGTGTCAGAGAGAACAAAAGGAACTGAAGCAAAAGGATGTGCATTTTTTTCCTCTTTCAAAAGTTTTATGGTATGGTGCAGTATGTGGGGGCGTTATATACATGCAAAACTAAAATCATTACCTCGACCTAACAGTCATGTATATGGCTTGGCCACCCTAAGACGACTGATGTGATATATAACCGTTACCACCTACAGTAACTATAACCATAGACTGTATATAAGAAGTGAACGTAGTCACTGTGACTTCACCCATTGGTTTGTGGACTGCCGTTTCGAAGCACGAGTTCGGCATTTTGGCCGTCGCCATCTTGTTTTTTTGCAACCAGAATTGAGAGGGTGGAGCTAAGTACAACTGAATAAGAGATTTTCAGGTGACCGAAAAGGTTATAATTAACTTTCATGAACTGAAAACACACTGTGAAAGGGTTAAAGTTGTAAGACGAAAACACGGACAACGCCGTGGTAGCGACCTGTCAATCACAAGGTAGCCACGCCCTAAAGCATCCCCTGCTTTATGGTCTATTTGACTCTAAATGGGACCATAATTTACTAAATGAACATCATGCTGTATTGAAGAAGACTTGAAACTAGCAATTGAGACCATAAACTCATGTTTTAAATGTTTATTGAGGTAATAAATCAAGTGAGAAGTATAGGTCATTTTTTCATAGACTTCTATACAATCCGGCTTCTTTTTGTAACCAGAGGTGTCGCCCCCTGCTGGCTGTTAGAAAGAATTTAAGTTTAAGGCACTTCCGCATTGGCTTCACTTCTCAGACCCGGAGGTATCCCACTGACTATAACACAACATGTAACAAGTCATTTCAAGGCAACTATATTGTCTAAAAGGAAAATCATGGAACGAGTCCTATTTGATGGTATCAAACTGCATCAAAATGGTCTCTGATATAAATTACCCGCTCCTAAAACATGTCTTTGTTACTTTCAACATCAATACAGTGGGGCTTCCTAACTGACCCAGATAGTAAAACAACAAAGAAGTGGAAAATACTTTTGCACAAAAATAAAAGCACACATAGAACAACTAAACTTATAGATGAAAGCACTGCATGGATGGCTTATTGCTCTTAGTGCCTGAGAGGGAACACTGAGCTCAGACATTGTCTTCCTATCTGTTGGTTATTTCACGGTCAATATATGTTTATCTTTTACTTTGTGTAATCTATTGTTGATTTGTGCACCTAAGCCTCAGTAAATCTTTTGACTTTTTGCAATCGTGCCTATACCCCAAACAGATAATACACAGATTATCTTCATTAACCAGGTACCCAGTCAACAATAAAAGGGTTATATTTTTGCTAAATTGACTGACTGAGTGCTTGATTGATTGTTTTTTTCAGAGCATATTTAAAAAGACTGTTGCTTAGGCACCTAGCTTTTTTTCTCTATTGAATCATACAGAGTTTAGTTTTTTCCAAGCAACAGCTTCAACATTACAAGCCCAATTTGAGGTTATTTTGATTCATCTCACGATGAAGATAAAAAGAGACTCGCAGCATTGTAAGTGTTATGAGTCAGAGCCATATTCTGGTTTTATTTGAAAAGTTGTTCAAATACATTATAGCTTGATGACTTGAATGTCATTAGGGCAAAAACAATTTAAAAAAAGAAAGAAAAATAGTTAAAAGGAGAGGAAAATTGTACTCATGAGATTCTACTGAATTTATCGCAAATGGAAAACGTTGCAGTGTAGTGGCCAGACTTCGGAAAGGTGCAGATTACTCACCAATAATTAAGGTAGGGTGAATTAAGGGTGATTGTGACAGTTTTTAAATGTCTGTCTTAGGTAAGCTCTTGCCATAAATAAAAACAAATGCCCAATTCATCATACATTTCTGTAACACTGAAGACGTTACCTGTCCATTTGATGAGGAAAGAAGGTTATACCATATTCCAAGGAGGCATGGCATACCCTTTTGTGTAAACTGACCATCAGCCGACAGTAAAGCTGCTTTTCCTCACTGTCACAACAACCCCTTCCCTACCACTCCCTCCCTTAATTCTCTCCCAGCAAATTTCATTGAATGCAAAATCCAGCTAGTCCATGAACATTTTTTGTGGTTGATTAGGGCTGTGGTTCTCAACCTAGGGGTCGAGACCTCCAAGGGGGTCGCACATGAGTTTCTGACTGGGTTTTCCGGCGGTCAGGGGGAGAGAAAAAGTCACGTAATGCATACAAAATCCACAGTGCCTGAAGCACACTGGACAATGCCGAGGTGCTAGCTGTTACAATTAAACTAAACTCGGGGAGTCGCAAACACCAACCTCATTATTCTCTGGGGGTGAAAAGGTTGAGAACCACTGAATTAGGTGTCTTCACACTAATGTAGAGCATATTGCAAGGTTGCTAATTTTCTTCATTAGTTAAGCTAGCACTGTTAAAGCTAGCACTTTTAGCACTGTCTCAATCACCCAATACCATGGTTTGGGTGATTGAGACAAAATAAAAACAAACTAAATCCAAAAATAGAAAACATTTTTTTTTTTACTGATTTCGTTGCAGTACATCATATTCATGTTTTCATCAACAGTTTTTGCAATAAGCTATGACAATTTTATGACCTTACGGTGAAAACTAGCTAAGGTTTATGCCAGGGGTCAGCAACCTGCAGCTACGGAGCCACATGCAGCTCCTTAGCCCCTCTCCAGTGGCTCCCTGTGGATTTATAAAAATGGAAATGAATAACTGTTTATTGTTTACATTTTCATTTTTATTTATCATTGTTGTAGGTTTATGGTACGACAGTACGACGGAGTATTAAGGCCACATTGAGGAAAAATAAATAAATCTGAGATTTCGAGAATAAAGTCATAATATTACGAGAAAAAAGTCACAAGTTTATTAGAAATAAAGTTGTGATATTATGAGAATAAAGTCACAAGTTTATGAGAAAAAAAGTTGTAATATTATGAGAATAAAGTCATAAGTTTAAGAGAAAAAAGTCGTAGTATTATGAGAATAAAGTCAATATTATAAAGTAGTAATTTTACGAGTTATTTTCTTTTTTCTTGTAAAGTTATTACTTTATTCTCGTAATATTACAATTTTTTTCTCGTAAAGTTATGACTTTATTCTCGTAATATTATGACTTTTTTTCTCTTAAAGTTATAACTTTATTCTCGTAATATTACGATTTTTTTTTCTCGTAAAGTTATGACTTTATTCTGGAAATCTCAGACGTTTTTACGTGCTGCTCTTGAACGCACCCCTGGCATCCTGTTTGTAAACGTGCTGCTCTTGAACACCCCTGGTCTGCTCTCTCTCAGCGGTACATTTGGATTGGACAGACTACTAGAGCTACTAGCTTGAGGAAACATGGGAGACGACTTGGGTGACGAGTGGTGGACACACGAGGCTAATTCAGGTAACTTGCTTGACTTTAATATGACTTTTTTAATGTTTCTCAAGTAGTCCGGGAGGTTTTGGTGTTTTCCTGATTAGCTGAACTCTTAATGTTAGCTTGTTGCTGAGAAACGTTGGTGGCTAACTGTGAGCTAACGTCTGTAAACACGTGTGTTAGTATGTCTGTGTGTGAGTCAATGATACTGTTGCTGTAACGTTGTGTCTGTCATGCCCTGTATACCTTCACTTGAACCTCACAGTTAGGTCTCCTCTATACATAACTTTCTGTATTTATTCCTGCTTTGCCTATTCTCATCTCCACACATCAACAGAGCAAGTTCCCTGCAGCTACTCCTCTCATAGCTTCATGCACTCTGCATACCAACAGAGGGCAGTCCTGTAATATGTCCTGCTGGGTTATTATAGGCCTGATTGCTTTGGACAGCAGAGTATGAGCAGAATATGTTAAAGTGTATTTTCAGGAGGTATTATTGAATGAAACCTTTATATTTAACAGACATATTCTTGGTCTCTCACTTGCATACACACACAAACCAGTGGTAGAAAGTAACTAAGTACATTTACTCAAGTACTGCAGCCTACTGAAGTACAATCTTGATTTTACTTTACTTGAGTATTTCCATTTTAAATGACTTTATACTTCAACTCCACTACATTTCACCAGGAAATGTTGTACTTTTTATTTATTTATTTGACAGCTTCAGTTCTACTTTTTAGATTTAAATTGTACACAGAAAACATGTGAGTTATAGAGTTATATTAACTACCAAATAGTAATGTGTGTGTGTGTGTATATATGTATGTATATATATATATATATATATATATAAATAAAAAGTAATACATGTGACATAGCTACTTTTACTTTTAAGTAAAGATTTAAATACTTCCACCACTGCACTGATAACACACATAAACAATACTCACCAAGCAGAGTACTTGTGCACATTTATTCAGAGGAGGAAAACAATTCTGGGAAATAATGTGAAGCAATCATTGGCATTTACCCGTATTAGCAATTACATAATAATTATATTACAGCCTCTGTACATTTTACTCTATTTCTCCTCCAATGTTCTTCAGTCAAACAGAAGAACGTTTGACTATGACTTACAAGTTCTCATTTTTAATGTAGGGATGCACCGATACCGGATCAGATATCGGGCCGATACTGCCTCAAATAGCTGGATTGGATATTGGTGACAATGGGGCCGATCTGTTAAATTCAATTATATGTTTATATACTATATACATTATATACTAGAATTTTAATTAATGTTTAGGTTTTGATTAATTTGTTGCTGCATTAAAAAGGTTTATACTGGAATCGTAATTCCTTTTAATTTTTAAGATTTTCTCACCTAGTTGCTAGTGTATTTAATATTTTAATAATAAATATCAATTCAGTAAATTTATATCAGTGTATTTATTTGTTACATTTTGTTTTATAAAGTTAGGAAAGCGATGTTTAAGACAAGCCTGTTTTTGCCTTACACATACAAGAATGATCCCAGTCACTTCCACACAGTGAGGCATACATCTTATTAATTAAACACCGGTATCGGATCGGTATTCTGTATCGGCCGATACTCAAAGCCAATCAGTATCGGGACTGAAAAAGTCGGATCGGTGCATTCGTATTTTAATAATAGTAAGATAAGCTACTGTTTGTACTGTTGGTGAGAAAAGTACCCACATTAGCTGTTAAAAATAAATGTTTACCTTTACAGGTGAGCAGTAGCAATATCCTCCTGAAACTGCCTGACGTTACAGTCACAATTCTTTAATATACTTTGCATATTTTTATTATGAAATTTACTATTTTTTTAAATCGGACTGCAGTGCTTAACATGTTGTGGTCGCAGGCCCGTTGGGTGTTCTCAGATCAGTGTTTTCCCTGTGTGCGCTGAGGGAGCTTTTCCATTTTTCTGTCCTGTATTGAGAGCGCTGTTGATTCTTCTGTTAGTTAATCCTTTGGTCTTGGGAATCTTTGTTGGCTTCTTCAGCGACCCCAGAGGAATCTGATTAGAGAAAAGAGGCATAACTTTATATTAGGAGTTGTTCACCTGATGTTGACTCCTGCAGATTTATTTACTGTTTTGTGAAGCATTTGCTGTTTGTGTAAAGATGTTGTAGTTAGTGCTGTGTATTGGCAAGAATCTGGCGATACAATGCGTATCATGATACAGGGGTTACGATTCAATATACTGTAATATATTGCGATACTGTAAGCAAGGCGATATATTGCGATTTTTAAAAAAATCTAATTTTAGGAAAACTGTCATAGTATAAAGAACACACCGCCATATGCATAAAATCTGAGTTTAAAAAACGTTTTCATGCAATCAGCAGTGGGATCTGCATTTATCACAGTCCCTGTAACATCCGACATCCTAGCATTACTTTGAGAGGGTACATACACTGAGAGGACGCATCTATTTGCAAATTAAGTTGACTGAGTTAATCTTTGCATGTAAACTATTAATAAATAATCAATAGTGTTTTTGAGAATCGATGCAATATCACAAAACAAAATAAAGCGATATTTTTCCGATATTTTCTTACACCCCTAGTCGTAGTGTTGCACTTTTGAAAGTGGAATGGCCTTTATCACTGGCCTAGACGCTTTAGCGTGGTGTAATGAGCTGTGATCACATGAATTTTGCCCTTTTGTAAAAAATCGTATAAAAACATCAATACCCCATAAATCCGTGAGAAATGTGTGCAGCTCTTTGTTATTCTAGGTTGGCCCCTTTACCCCGACTGTCTGACATCCCATCCTTGCTCACATTTGTACCACAGAACTGCTTAACAGAAAAGGCTGTGAGGCTGACTGAAAATTGACAAGACAGAAAAGGAAAGCTGAAGTCGGTTAGATAGAGCATGGGACTGACTTTGAAGTCATGAGAACGAAGAGGAGATTTGTGAGAAGCAGCATGACTTTTATGGTGATGTGTCTTGTGGCTAAATGCTCACACTAATGACACAGATTCTCATGAGGCCTCTGTCACGCTCCAGATTGCCCTAAACTGTCATCATCTGGTTTCCACCTTGCCAACCAGTGATGTCAGTGTGGTTAATGTTTCTCCATGTTTCTCATCATATACCTGCTACGCCGGCTTCCTGCCAGCCTCTCCTACCGCAGGAAGCCTCATGAAGCCCCCCCAATGCTTTCAGCTAGTTTCTTTTTTTAGATGACACAGCTCATCATGATTTTTATTAAAGCTATTTAACAGGCCATTTATTTCTAACCATATATTTTGTGGCGTTGACCTTTTTTTAAAAAGTTGATCTGTTGTTGACTTAAAACCATGAATGCTGTGATTTAGGTTTAAGGGTTGATACTAGGCTCCAATGTATTTAAAAGAATTTGCTGACCTAAATCCAGATAATTGTCAAGTCAGTTTATTTATAGAGAACTTTTAAAATCAACAAATGTTGTTTTACAGAGAGACGAGATTATGGTTGCGTGAATGATGATTATATTAAATGAAAATAATGAATAAAGAGGACTTGAGTAAATGAATTAAAGCCTAGAATAGATCATTCTGGATAATTTTAAATGAATAATAAATTGTTTCTTGTTTAACTTTTTTTTAGAAGGCTCCCACAACCTGCTTCATGTGTGTGGGTTATAGGGATGCACCGATACCGGATCAGATATCGGGCCGATACTGACTCAAATCGCTGGATCGGAATTGGTGACAATGAGGCCGATCCATTAAATTAAATTCTATGTTTATATACTATATACATCATATACTGGAATTTGAATTCCTGTTTAAGTTTTGACCAATTTGTTGCTGCATTAAAACGGTTCACACTTGAATTATAATTTCTGTTAATTTTGAATATTTTTTACCAAGTTGCTGGTGTACGATTTCTTATTTTAATAATAAATATAAATTCAATACATTTCTATCTATGTATTTATTTGTTACATTTTGTTTTACAAAGTTAGGAAAGTGATGTTTAAGTCAAGCCTGATGTTGCCTTACACGTAAAAGAATGATCCCAGTATCTTCCACACACTGAGGCATACAGCTTAATAATTATAGACTGGTATCTGATCAGTACTCGGTATCGGCCGATACCCAAAGCCCAGGTATCGCTCTCTAATCCCTGGTGGGTTATTTTGAAAGTTGGATGGATACACTGAGATAATATATTTCTCAAAAATATGCTTTTATTTTCCATTATATTTGGCAACCATATCCATCTTACCTTTAATATTCTGGATAGGTGTCCTTCCCCTGATGCCTTACAGAGCAGTTTGAGTAATTGAAAAGCTGTTTTTTACAACAAAAAAGTTGTAAAAATTGGATTAAGTCATATGTGTATTGTGTTTGTATTGGATTATCATTTAAGTGACAGAAAAATCTGATAACGAAAACAGGAAATGTTTATAAAGTAAGCAAATCAACACAACCATGAAAGAAACTGCATCATTTGTGTGCATTGGGAGGTTTAGCTGGCAGGTGATGACTGCAGAATGCTTTGCCTGCTGTGGCAGCATAACAAAACAAGACTGAATGCTAATTGCTGCTCTTTGCTCACAGTCAACCAATTTTTTTGACAGTTAACGAGGAAAAGCTGAGAAAATGTGTTAATGGATTTATGCAAAAGTCTAAAAGGGATTTAAACGTATATAAGTTTTCAATTTTAAACGTGTTAAGATAATTACAATGTACCTTTTTATAATTTTTGCTCAGAATAGAAAAAGCTTTTAATAGTCCATTCCGCATAAAACCTGAACAGACCCACCACTACGAGGTGTTCCAAGTTTTATTGTGTCAGAAAAACATGAGCAGAGTTTTCCAGTGCATATCTGAAGGAGGTTTCACACTTACACACGCACACACGGAGTTGTGAGGAATTTTGCTGTGGCAGAGATAGTGGGTGACTCAACTGTTGAATCAAACAGAGCAAACACATAAACCTTTTCTTAGGGCTGTAGCAAATTGCATTTTTTTTTTTACATTCAAAGCTTCTATTGAAGTTTTAGAATGAAGCTTCGGATGTCTGTTGTCATATTTATATTTTATTTTGTCATCACCCTAAAAAAATAGACAAAACATCGAAGAATGGTCGAATAGTTCCCAGTGAATATCAAATAGTATTTTTTGCTTGAAATGCCCATCCCTAGTTTAAACAGAATAAATAGAAATGCAAAAAAAGAAGCTACACAGCATTCAAATGTTGATTTTTAACTTTTCTATCCCAGTAATTTTTAGTTTTCTCCCCTCAATTGCTTTAAAAACAATCTGTCAAATTTACAGATGTGCTTGTTGATGTGTTGTGCTTTGCAGTGTGGAGTTGGCCCTGGAAGAAAACAACCCACATCAAACTATTTTTTTTTTTTTTGGAGTTTGACTTTTCTGATTCCAACTGTTTTGCATTTAAACTGGCTGGCAACCTATTAGCTGTGTTGATGCCAGCCTCCTCTCAAAAGTATTCAAGGTGAATAAATAAAATCAACAGAAACATTTTTAATGAACAGAAAAAAGCACATCACACATTTGGTTGCAATGCTGTCTCACTTAGCTCTCATACAGGCACTTGACACACATAACATACAGTCAATAAAGGGTTAAATTCAGTAAGTCTAGGGACACACTAACTAGACCAAGTAGGCTTTACAAAGGCTCTTATAGGATATAGGACAATACCACAAAGCATTTATTTCATGATTGTTACAAAACACAACAAACTCTGGGTTCTCTTTAGATAAAGTGAATTGTTTTAGTTGAGGAATGTGACTGAAAACATAATACTTTATGTTCAGAATATATACATTTTCACCTAATCACAAAGGCCACTTACTGTAATATTTGAGGAATGTGAAGCTGAAGAGGCAGCAGGGGATATAGTGATGCTACTTGTAATCGTGCCAACACCTTTGACGTGACAGCCATTGGCGAGCACCTGAGTCCTTTGCTCGTGTCGGAGATAGTATGGCCCAACAGGCTGTGGGATGCTGTGGGTGATACCATTCAGAGACTGGATATATGGGCTCCCCAGATGGATGTGGATCTTGTTATCCTCCGTGGCGACAATACTGGGACTTGTGTCGGTGCTGTTGGACCTCTGCCAGCTGTTCTGCCGCTCCGGTGTCCTGCAGAAGACGGCCTGATTCGCAGCTTCCGCCGGATCTGGAGAACAGGTCCTGACTGTGACTATCTGAATGGGGGAGTTGCCGTGGTCGGGCGTCGTGGAGCGTGATGAGTTTGGGCTTAACACCCGAGAGATGGGTGTACCGTCGAGTGGGGAGACGGTGCGGTCAGGGCTTGAAGGAGGGGTTTTAGTATTAACTGCAGACAGCGCTGAGTTCTGGATGATTGTGATTCTCTGTTTAGGTGAGGCTCCGCTTGTCGGGATGACGGCTGTGCTGGTGTAGGACGTCGCCGCGTCTCCGGTGGGGCTGCTTATCTCGAGCATGGCTGTGTTGAGTATATGATGTGGTGTTACTTTGATATGCAGCGGCTGCCCTGGTGTGTGCGTTAACATCATCACCTCTCCGTTTACCGTTTGGCCGTTGTTATTTGCGCTGTTCAAGCTGTTCAAGTTGTTGACAAGAGAGCTTCTTCTTCTGTTTATGACTCCTGCGTTGTGGTTTGGGTCCTCATCCTCGTTTTCTCCATCTAGTTTCTCGCTGTAGTCAGGCGGCAGGCTATCCGCTGGCTCGGTCTGAACCTCTTTGGTCTGATGGAGGTCTGAAAAGAGTTGTCTGTTTGCACCAGGTGTACGATTCTTGATTTGTCTGTGCCTGTCCAGCTCACTACTCAGCTCCTTCATCTCTCTGGCCAGCTCCCTGTTACTGGCTTCCTGCTGTGTCAGCTTCCTCTGGAGCGCGGAGTGGTCCGTCTGAACCCTGCAGATGGACTCGTCTGTTCCCATCAGCTTCTGGAGTTTCTCCTTCAGGGCGTCAACCTCTCTGCCTAACAGTCTGGACTTAACCTGCTCCTTCTGAAGCCGGCAAAGGAGAAGGTGCTCCTGGTTGACCTCCTGCTTCTCTGCCTGCTCATACCTGGATAACTCCCTCTTTGCCCCCTCTAGCTCCTCTGTTAGAGCCTGGGACTTCCTCTGTTCATCATGGAACCTCTTTTGTAGGGACGCAAAGTCCTCCTCCACCTTCATCAGTTCTTCCTCCATCACCTCCTTTTCCTGTAGTCTCTTTTGCAACCTATCCAGCTCCCGGGTCAATTCTTTGACTTTGTTGTCCTCGGCTTGGCAGTGGCGGTTGGCGTTGTTTGGGATAGAGCTGTATGTGTACTTCTCCTCTTTTTCTTTCCTGTTTTCCAAGATCTGTAACCTATTCTTCATTATCGTTACTTTACTCTGTAGCTCTCCATTCCTCTCCTCCTCCGTTTTTAGTCTGTCTTGGAGCTCATGTTTTTCCTTTGCTATGCCCTTAATCCTTTCCTCTAAATCTGCCTTAGACCTCAGTGCCTGCTGCCTCTCCTCTCTCAGTCTTTCTGTCATTGTTGCCAAATTGCTTTGCTCATTTCTCTTGCCCTCCCTCCTGTTGAGTTTTTCCTCAGCCTGCCGGAGCCTCTCGGCCATGGTCTTTCTGTCTTCCACCAAAGCCACAGTCAGTGACCTGAGCTTGGCCAGGTCCTGCCTAATCACCGCCTCGCTCTTCTCCAGTTGGCCTTCGACAGCCTCTAGCTCCCTCACCCTAACTTTCAGAGTTTCGAGCTCACCAGACAGCATCTTGCTAACCTCTCTCTCTCGCTCCAAGCTGCCCTTCAGAATGCTGCAGTCCTGTTTGCTCTTCCCTAAAGCCCCCTCTATCCTGTCCAATTCACTGATTCTGCCATTGAGCTTATCCACTTCAACTTTCAAGCTGCGGCACTGGCTGGTCTCCCTCGCTAGCTTGCGGTCCAAGTCTCGACACTGGTCCCACATGCGTATCAGCTCCTCGTCCTTTCCCTCCATTTCCACGACCCTTCTCCTCAGTAACTCAACCTCCGACAGGAGGCTCGGGGCTGTCATTGCGTTCTGGCTTTGGTGGGAGACGGAAACTTGATTGTTGTGCAGGGATTTGAGCTCCTCCTCTTTTGCGCCGGGGTAAGTGACACTGACCTCCTGCTGGATGTGGTCAGTGATGGCGGTCAGTTCTTTGACACGGAGCCTCTGTTCCTCCAGCAGCTCGCTCAGACACTGTTGCTCCCTCACAACCAGCAGTGCAAAAGCCTTCAGCTTGGTCAGCTCGTCCTTCAGAGTTGATACTTCTCTTTCACTTTTCCTCTCCTTTATCTCCTGGTATTCTCTCTCCTTTGCAATCAGGAGCTTTAATCTGTGGAGAAAAACAAATGATGTCAAACTGAATGTTGTAGCCTGGTTTTATTGTGTAATTGACTCTTATTTCAGCCTCCAAGGACACTTTGTAATGTTTATACTTAACCTCAATTGGCTATAATCTTTAAACACAAATAACTTCCTAATTTGTGTATTTCCAGCATAAACATTTATTCAAATTTTCAGAAGAATTTGAATCCTCCCTACTCAAACGTCTACAGAAGCTACTAGTGGTGGGAAAAAAAATCGATTCACCTATGTATCAGGATTATTTTTTTTTTTTAATCATTTTTAAATCGATTCTTTAATGCCAGAATCAATATGTTTGCTTCATTTGAGTCTATGCGGAGGTAGAAGGAAGTTACTGCTTTTATTGTTGTAGTCTGAGTAACGTGACATCATATCCGTTCCGTATCCGTCAACCAAAACAAACTGTAGCCGGTCGCAGTGAGCAGCAACGAGAAAGTAGGGTCCGTGTGGATACGACCTGCACCCTCACATTTTCATACCAAAGTGGTAAACACTACACATACAGTAAAGTATAGAAACACTTTGGGTTTCACACATTGCCTGGAAAAGCTGAGCTACACATCATGGCTAAAGCTGCATGCTAACTCTGTCATGGACAGGAAACGGTATCGTATTGCGGTAACGTGCGGTCAAGCCAGCCGTCACTCGTATCTCAGTGGTCAAATCAGCCGACGCTACAACTGTAGAGCACCCATATACTGACATTTATGTTAAATGCATTCAAACGGCCCCAATGGAGCTGACCATGATGTTTAAAGAGAACGGAGCTGGCGGTAAGAGCTAGCAACGGACTTAGCAAAGTTAGAGGAAGTATATACGTGTGGCTACGTCCGGTTTTCAAAATAAGATGTTAACAAAAGGAACTGACTGATATATTTGACTTCAGGAGAAATCTAACTACATACATGCTGAAAATCTAAATTTTTTACTGTATTAATTTAAATATTATTCAAAGTAAAAGTCCCTAGAAGTGTATGATACAACTTTTTCCCATAGTCTAGTGTTAAAAATCGTAATAAATTGTAATATAGAATCGCAATACATATCGAATCGGCACCCAAGTATAGTGACAGTATCGAGTCGGGAGATAGGCGTAGCGTCCCAGCCCTAGAAGCTACTAATACTTTCTTTTCTCTTTTGTACATCTGTGTGTGTGTGTGTGTGTCCCGACCTGTAAACCCTAAAACATGTAGATCTATCCATGTAATTCCATGTTGTTGTGCACTTCTCCCCAGGCGGCATGCGTTCTGTGGGATGTTTAGACTGTCGCGGCAGATGGTCCCTTGGCAGGGAGCGTTTGTTAATTAAGAAGTTCCTCTACCCTTGAGTACCCTCAACACTGCACCCAATCACCCTCCTTCTGTGCACCTCCAACGCTACCCCATTTCCAGCGAGGAGAGGCAGGAATTCCCCCCCTGTTCCATGAGTAATTACAGATTGGCTACATTTACCGAGTGCTGTCACTCCCCACATTTCCCCAGATGCATGCCAGCAGTGTACAAATGCATTTAATACACACTGTACATTTTTTTGTCATGTGTTATTGCAAGTGAGGCACACTTTAAAGTGATCTCTCACCAGTCGATTTTTATTATTTGGGATCAATCTCATATAAGTGTGTGGACTGCTAGTGCTGGAGGTATCCACAGTGCTGACATTTGTTTAAAGTCTACATTCTTAGTTGCATGTTTTCCTGTTTCCATGTTGAAAAATGTTCCCAAGGCCCTTTTTCTTTTCCTTTTTAAACATTTGATAAGTGGAGAGTTTTTTGGACAAGATCTTTAGGGAAGCTAATGTTGGATGTAAAATATAATATTAACATTTAGAGCATCTGTACTTCTGTTATTAAGATACATATCGCTTACAGCTGTAACGCGTACGTGTGTGGGTGGATGGGTTCAATTAACAAAGATATAATGTTCCAAATTGATTTGATCGCATGCCTGAAAACTTATGCTATTGATGGTATTGCTCTCATACATAGATTAGTATGCTACACTACCTAACCTCAAGATTGTTTTTTAAATGGTCTCACTTTTAGTTGTGAGTATTGTCTTGTCTTCTTTAAATAGCAAAGAATTGTAAACAGTGATAACTTACATTTTTCCATGTAAAGGTTTCAGTGAGACTTCATTTGTTGTCTTTAAATTACAACCTAGACACCTTTTTTGAAGTGCACTTTTGTTATTTGATACCAACATGGCATTGTAAGACTTTCTCTATCGAGTCTATGCAGAGCAGTACCTACTTTGCCCGTAACTCATCTTGCAGTTAAAAAGTATGTAAGTGGCACACGTTTCTAAATGCACATTATATCTTTTCCACTGTTCACAAGTCTTTTAACGGTTCCTACCTGTGTTGTGCCGTTGGCCTCTGTCCTTTTAAAATCCTCAGAGAATAGCTCGTCTCTACTCTTTCACCTCTCCCTTTCCCGGAGATCCCAGTGATGTGGACATTCCATCCGGAAAACCAAACATTATGAGAAGTGCTCTGCACACTGAGTCTCACTCGCAGTCCTTGGCGCCCATTACATCATCAGCAAGTCCTTATATGGGACTGTACAGGCTCTACTACTGTGTGTGTGTGTGTGTGTGCATGTGTGTGTGTGTGTGTTTTTACTGGAGTTCAGCCCATTCCAGATGAGGTCATTGTGTAGCCATGCCAAAGAGGCTAATGGGAAGGACAGAATGTGTTTGTGTGAGTGTGCGAAGCAAACTAAAGCTTTAATCACAATTCAAACTAGAAAGGCTAACAAGCTCAGTTTGCAGGATTAGCCCGAGCAAACATGTTAACTTTGCTGCGTAAGTGCTAGGCCTAACTTGGCATGTCCTAGGAACTGTCTCATGCATACTGTAGTGTGTGTGTGTGTGTGTGTGTGTGTGTGTGTGTGTGTGTTTGGTGTTCCCATGTGTTTTAAGAAGAGAGACATGTTTTGTGAGTTGTAGCTGCTTTGCCTGGGGCCTGATAACCTGACTGTGAGATGACATCATCAGTTCATAGGCCCTCAATTACATCCATATGTCTCTCTCTCTCTCTTCACTTCTCTCTTTCTTTCTTTCTTTCTCTTTTTTTCAGTTCAATATGCTTTATTGGCAGGAATGTAACGAGAACAATATTGCCAAACTGTCAAGTATTAATGAGATTATAAAGAAAAAGAACAAGGTACAATTCATAAACTCTCTCTCTTTCGAATTGCAATTTTGTTTTTGTAACTGCAATTCATACCATTCTCTTGGCATCATCAATTTCGTCTGTATCCCTCTCTTATGGTATTACTCAAGTCAAATGTATGAGCTCAGTGGAGCGGGGAGGGATGTCAGATTATACTCTCATTATTCTCACTGCTAGTCTTGTCTGACAACAGCAATGAAAATAGTCATAATGGGAAAATAAATGGTATTTTATCTTCGCTAGATGATGGTACAACCAGCGCTGCAGGAGAAAAATAAACATATAGGTCTGTGTGTGACGCATGTTTTCCCTCCGGGAACACTTACTCGCACTGTGGCTCCCAGTTCCAGCTTTCACTGGGATATATACCTCTGGTGGGATTTCTTTCTGTCAAGCAAACCCATCTAGTCCCCAATTAAAGGAGAGCTATTCCCCCTGTGTCATGTCGTCATCACCCAAGAATTCACAAAACAGCCCTCAAAGACGCACTTAAACTTCAGTTTTTAGACATTTATGTTCTGAAGCATTTTTACACCAGGCATGGAAATCTAGAGATTGCTCATATATTTAAAGGAAGCAACGAAAGGTTGCGCAACAGTTCCCAACAGCTTTTGCTGCAGAAAAGTAGTAGTAAAATAGTTTATAAATGTGCAAACAATGCATCCACGGTTATTGAAAGTTTCTGTCAGCGCCAGTCAGATTCAGCAGCTCCGTGCTAACACAACACATTTTATAGGAGGAGACTAGCATATTACATAGCTTATTGCATCGCTAGATCAGGCGTCACTTTGACACATTTGTTTTTATTGCAAAGCATTTTAAATATCAGCTTGCAGGGTTTCCGCCAGAAAAGTTGTTAGGACTGGCGGCGGGGGGGTGGGGGATGTGCTGAGCAAAACTCGGATGAGTGGCTTGTCATAATGAGGATAGCGCTGGTCCACCTCAACAGCCCACCTTTAGGAGCCTGAGCCGAAGTTGTGGCTAATTCGGGGCTAACTTTTTCAGTAAACTGTGGCAAGCAAGACACGTGAACTTGACTCGTGTCTTGAGGAGTTGTAGCATTTATTCACCGACAGCTTAAACCGACCGTACACACACTGCACTGCTACGCTCACAGCTATACTGTTATCTCCATACTCGCCGTCAGTCCGTCTCACACACACACACACACACACAAACACACTAGCTCCCTCTCTCTCTCTCTCTCTCTCTCTCTCTCTCTCTCTCTCTCTCGCTCTCGCTCTCGCTCTCGCTCTCTCTC
>CAKALU010039359.1:0-14534 GCA_916700995.1 Hozukius guyotensis
TGGGTACCCACGAGTCTCCCCTTTACAGACATGCCCACTTTATGATAATCACATACAGTTTGGGGCAAGTCATAGTCAAGTCAGCACACTGACACACTGACAGCTGTTGTTGCCTGTTGGGCTGCAGTTTGCCATGTTATGATTTGAGCATATTTTTTATGCTAAATGCAGTACCTGTGAGGGTTTCTTGACAATATTTGTCATTGTTTTGTGTTGTTAATTGATTTCCAATAATAAATATATACATAGATTTGCATAGAGCAAGCATATTTTCCCACTCCCATGTTGATAAGAGTATTAAATACTTGACAAATCTCCCTTTAAGGTACATTTGAACAGATAAAAAATGTTTGCTATTAATCGCGACTATTTTAATTTTGCGTTTTAATCGATTGACAGCCCTAATATATACATACATGTTTAAAATTAAAAGGTAAAGCGAGTACACACACGCTACATGCACATGTATCATCTTAACCACAGCTACCCAGTCAGCACCATAATTACTTTTTGACTATATTACATGTGGTGTCCATGTGTCCCTGCACAGACGCAAGGTTTAAACATTATTTTGTGTAACAGAAACAGGGGGCAGGTCTTGGAGTTTGCCCCCAGACCAGTTTTACCATTAATGGTTTAAATGGTCACTTATCTATGAAGCTAATGCTCTGTTGCAGAACAAGCTGTCAGAAACCCAACCTCCTGTATGCATGTCTTATCTGTATATCACAGGCATGTACTGTAACATCAGATGTCCTTCTTGTTAGTACACCTGCTTTGAATTCACGTGCCTTGTGTGTATGTTCGTGTAAACAGGAGGTGGCGGTTCCTGAAGTGCTGTATGAAGAGGTGATAGAGGTGGACGAGCGAGTCGTTCTCAGGCAAGACGGCTGCCAGATGGCCAGAAAAGATCCTAAACGTATTGTCACAGGTGTGAAACACACCTACGTACCTGTACTCTTGTTGTACTACCTCTACACTTTCACATATCAGTGGTGACGGAAATTCAACCAAGGCAATATCCTGTATTTTTTGGTTGTAAATGTAGGAATGTAAACTCACATGCATGAGAGCATTGCCTGAATGCTTTGCATAATTTGAAATAATCCTCATAATCTCTGTGTGTGTGCTGGTGTCCCTCAGGCAGTACAGGGGATTCTCTGGAGGTGTGGAGGGAGCTGGATCTGGAGCGAGTGGAAAAAGACCTCAGAGGAGTTCTGTCTCGCGGGATCACCAGTCTTGCCGTCCTTCTGCTGCACTCGTACACGTCAGTAGTACATCTTGTTTTTGTACCTTTTAGTCATAGAGGCATATTTACATTTTTAAGATCCTAATCTCGTAATCTTGTCCTCTCTTTCTGTCATTAGCTAACTCTCCTTCTCAGGTCATCTCTCTAAGCCAAGATTTTAGTTTTTCTTCTAACTACTCACTTTGTTTTTTTTTCTCTTTCTCACTGTGTACTCAATCATGCAACTCTTGGTCTGAGTCTCTCTGTCTCTGTGGGAGTAGTGGTATGTACTCTGTACATGTCAGAGGTGTCTGGTGTCCACTAGGCTGTTTCTATTGTATGTATAGGCCATGTGGTTTACTGGGGGAAAGTTCAGGTTTTTCTTCCCATTTCTTTTCACTTAAACCTGCAGTAGGCTGAATATTTTTTGGCATCATTGGGCAAAAGTTCCATAATAACCTTTCAGCATATTGTAATTCAAGTATTCTGAGAGAAAACTAGACTTCTGCACCTCCTCATGGCTCTGTTTTCAGGTTTTAAAAAAATCTAGCCTGTGACAGGAGACTTTGGCCAATCACAGGTCATTTCAGAGAAAGTGTTCCTATTGGCTGTGCTCCGGCTGGTGGGCGGTGCTTGGTATTTCCTCAACTGATCTCAACATGGCTGCCGGGGTCACAAACTTTCTCATTTCACAGCTAAACAGTACACTACAAAATGTTTCTGAAAACATTTGAGACGAGAAATAGGTATTACAGTAACAGAATATTGATTCATATTTGATCAGCGCTGCCTAGTTTGACCGTTTCATCGGAGTGATTTACAGCTGCTCCTGAGACAGCAGACTCCAGCTCGGCTCTGATTGGTTGTATTCCTCCGGTCCGTGTAATCTTGCAGATGCCATTAGGAGCACCGGAGGACACAGAGACACATGATTCTTTTTCAGATTACCTGTCTCATGCACTACTGTCATATAGTGACCGTTGTATAAAAATATTTTTTTTTTAATCATATTTGCTCCATTTCTACGCACTTCAGCTTTAAAAGGTCTCTCTATGTAAGTATAAGAAATTGCTTGTTGACAGTGACACCTATGACCGCTAAGTCAACGACAGTCAGCGTCCTGTTGCTTGCGCTTGTGCTCGCACTACGAAGACGCGAGCGAGCATCGGTCAAAATAGTGGGGCGACACACACGAGACTGAATGTGATTGATAGGCGGTCATGTTGATTAACGTTACGCAATAATGTTAGCTTACCTGTCGAATAGAATTTTTGCCAGCTCAGGGTCCGTTTTGATACCCAAAACCAAACAAAGGTCCCTCCATGAATCAAAGGCCCGGCCGATGTTGATCCTAGTCCCCCCGCCCCCACCGACAGATTCCTGTTGTGCAA
This sequence comes from Hozukius guyotensis, assembly GCA_916700995.1. Classification (NCBI taxonomy): domain Eukaryota; kingdom Metazoa; phylum Chordata; class Actinopteri; order Perciformes; family Sebastidae; genus Hozukius; species Hozukius guyotensis. The sequence goes on from CAKALU010039359.1 coordinate 2,620, forward strand.
GACGGGCTTCACTAGATATAACTTTGTTTTTTTTGTGCTTCCGTGGAGTTTGTGTTGGAGTCTGAGTTATGGTGGGCGCTGGTCGTTTGTTAACATTAGCGGACTCCATTTCTAACCGATCGTTAGCTATCGTTGCACACTGTTAACCCTGTAGTGGAGCTGAAGAGAGTAAAGGCACTCAAGAGCGTGCATGACGTCACATCCGTTGGATTTTCCTGGAAAAAACGTCATGCATTCTTCACATTAAAAGCAGGCTGATAGAGGAAAGCCAGAAAGTCACGGAAGGTCTCATTTTTTTAGGTTCGGTTACAACTTGTTCACAGACTGGCAATAAAAAAAACTATAAAAAAAGGTTTATATGTGTAAAAACGTACATACAGTCCCTTTTAACTTCAAGTCTATTCCTTGAAATCCATTCACACTTTCAAAGCTGTTCCCACTTATTCACTCTAGCTGAGTTGAAAAGGCTTCTGGCACAGATAAAGCTTTTAAGTGATAAGACACACAATGGACTGTTAGCAGCGGTGAAATTGCATAAGATCTTTATGTTTGACTTGCATTCCAGCTTCACTCTCTCCCTCTCTCTCTCTGTCTGTCTTTCAGATGGTCCGATCATGAGAAGGCAGTGGGCGCCCTGGCACGCCGTCTGGGCTTCACCCAGGTGTCTCTGTCCAGCGAGGTCATGCCCATGGTGCGGGCGGTGCCTCGGGGCTACACCGTCTGCGCCGACGCCTACCTCACACCCAAAATTCATCAGTATTTAGAAGGCTTTACCTCTGGGTTCAAGGGTGGCCTCAAGGTGCGTTTCTCACAGTGATATGTGGTTTTGTGTTGCAACAAACCACATTTTCTTTCATAAAGTGCTTATACTATAGAGGCATAAATCATGTTAGTTATGGCCTCCACCCGACAATTCACAGACAGGATTTTCCAGATGTTTCAGCTGTCAGTTGGAAACCCTGCTTCATGTGAACATTGAAATGATCTCTATGTCTTATTTCCCTTTGTCCTCAGGATGTGGACGTTCTGTTCATGCAGTCAGACGGCGGTCTGACTCCAATGGGGCAGTTCTGCGGTTCACGGGCCGTTCTGTCTGGCCCAGCGGGGGGTGTGGTTGGATACGCCATCACTTCATACAGCCAGATGGAGAAAAAACCTGTGATTGGCTTTGACATGGGTGGTGAGTAGGCGGGATGCTGAGGAATATTGTTAGTTCCTTGAACAAGGTTCACTGAGTGCACAGACTATGTGAAGATCCTCTTGCTATTTCTTTGTAGGTATTTGTTGCACAATTTACTGTGCATCTAAATTGTCTTTGATTATTATGTGCATAGATTACAGATTAAAGAAAAAGGGTAAAACATCTCTTTCTGTGTTTGATACAGAAGAAATGCTCATTTTTACGGCGTTTCATGCTTCTCGGCTTCCTGACTGCCTCTGTCTTGTCTTTCTCTCCAGGAACATCGACGGATGTGAGTCGGTACGCCGGCCAGTATGAACACGTGTTTGAGGCTACCACAGCTGGAGTCACCCTGCAAGCGCCTCAGCTGGACATCAACACTGTGGCTGCAGGCGGAGGATCACGACTCTTCTTCAGGTCTGTTAGTCAGTCGCCAATCTTGACCCATCTTTTCATGTACCTGTTTGTATATGCTTTTTGTGGCTGCAGAGGGGTCTGCGCAAAGCCTGATAAATTGCCTCAAGTGATGTCACTTGAGTCAGCGTCGGTTGGGGCTGAAGACTACAAGTTTGAAAATGAAAAAAGTTCTGGGGGTGTGGAGTCAGAAACAAGTGATCTTACCAGACCTCTGCTGCAGACTTGAGGCCACATAAACTGCTACTAACACAACACACACGATTCTCTGATCAAACTGTCGGCAGATGAGTTGCATTGTGGGTAATGTAGGACAGGTAGATAAACAAAACATTCATTTTGGACCTGTCAAAATTTTAATTGATTGATTAATTCACAATCATAATATTTATTTTTTTATAAAAAGCCATACTTTTATTTTCTACCTTTCTAAAAGCTCTGTGAATGTTTTTTAGTTTTTTAATTATTCGTCTAAAAATTTGTCAATATGACCTTTAAGTTGCACAGATTTTAGGGATATAAAGCATTTGAAGATACTCCAAGGAAGGACATCACAATACACAAAAATATCAATGTAGGCACTGGCGGAACAGTTCTATTGCAGAGTTCAAAGGGTTAACAGTGTTTTTTTTATTTTTTTTATCAACAATATATGCATAGTGATGAGAAAAGTGCATTGAAATGAGACTTAATTAAGCTTTGCTAAATGTTAACTCTTCACAGATCATCTTGTAGCTGAGAATAACAACCTCTTGGAGCAATTCATATACAGTACTATAATGGGGGATGCTGTGTCTGAAAGCTAAATAGTTGCATAGATGACTATTGAGTTGATCATTCGATGTGATAATTATAATCTTGCCAGTTCATGAACACAAGTCTGGCCATGTACTCTCACATTAACTGCATCCAGTTGTGTTTGGTTTAACTTTAATTTCAAATCAATCAGGTTTTTATTCTAACTTAATCCTTCCCTTTTTCCCGTTACGTGACCTCTCTCCTTTCTGTTTTATGTCCTTCCTTTTACTCCCCTCTCAGATCGGGGATGTTTGTGGTTGGACCCGAGTCTGCAGGCGCACATCCAGGACCAGCCTGTTACAGAAAAGGTAACAGACTGTAGGTGTTTTCTCCAACCTTTCTTTCCACAGCCTGCTAGATGGTAAACTATACATTTCTAAGTCACTTTCCCCACCTTCACTGGTTCCGCCTCCCACTCTTTAAATCATTAAATCCAGCCGATCCACCCTCCATGCTGTCAGACAAAAATCCACACAGCTGGGCTCTCTCTGTTTTCACGTCCTGTTCCTTCCCCCTGGACTCTGCTTTAGCTGCATGAAGGTTGGAAATTGGCACAGGTCCAAGTTAACATGATATAACTGAAGTTTGCCTCCTAGATCTCAGTTTGAACTGTGATGTGTGCCAACAAAAAGAAACATGACTCTGACTTCAATGCTGATGTTCCCTGTAGAAGAGTTGGGTAGCTCCAGTTCATAAAACATAATCTGCCGTGCTTTCCCATTTCTCACAGAATCACATAACATATGTTAAAATACAAGACTGAAACAACTAGTGAAGCATCATACACAAAATCGTTTAAACATTTTTTTTTTCCTAGGTGGCCCTCTGACTGTCACCGATGCTAACTTAGCCCTGGGTCGACTCCTTCCTTCCTTCTTCCCCAAGATCTTTGGCCCAAGGGAGAATGAACCACTGTCAATGGAAGAAACCATGAAGCATTTCCATCATCTTAGCCAGGAGATCAACCTCTTCTTGTCTTCTAACCAATCACAGGCATGAATATTTAATGAGTGTGAAATCTTCTCAATAATTCTGTAAGGGAGTATTAATAATGAGGCTAAAAAAATGTTTTTGGTTTTTCATTTTCAGGTTGGCGCAAATGGGGGTAACCACTCACCCAACAGCACGTCAGAGATGAGTGTGGAGGAGGTTGCTATGGGATTCATCCGCGTTGCAAATGAGGCCATGTGCCGGCCAATCAGAGCTCTGACACAGGTATTTGGAGTTTTGAAGTCTGAAAATGAAAATAGTAACGCTGAATGTTTAGTTGTTAAATGTGTCAAACGTTTAAAATCACATATGTTTTGGCTCATTTCATATCTCCTGTCTCTCTTCTCCATCTCCCAACCCCCCATAGGCTAAGGGCCATGATACATCTCAGCATGTGTTGGCATGTTTCGGGGGTGCAGGTGGCCAACATGCCTGTGCTATCGCCCGAGCCCTGGGGATGAAGACTGTCTTCATTCACAAGTAAGGGTGATAGGCATGTGTGTGTGTGTGTGTGTGTGTGTGTGTGTGTGTGTGTGTGTGTGTGTGTGTGTGTGAGAGAGAGTCGTATTCATGTATGTTTGGCTGTAATATGTGTTTGTGTGTTGCAGGTACAGCGGCGTGCTGTCAGCCTACGGTCTGGCTCTAGCTGACGTGGTGGAGGAGGTGCAGGAGCCGTGCTCGCTGCAGTACGAGAAGAAATCATTCAGCGAGCTTGATCGGAGGGTGGAGCAGCTCTCAAAACGCTGCCGCGATACGCTCTGTGCACGCGGATTCACCAGGTCAGCACCCACAAAATACTGTTAGTCCATGCCTTTTCACCGTTAGTCTCACTAAATACTTAACAAGCAGCCTTGTGTTTGTTGTCCTCTTCAGCAGTCAGATAACCACTGAGGTTTTCCTTCACCTGCGTTACAAGGGCACCGACTGCGCTCTCATGGTCACCGCTGCCGGTTACCCCAGCAACGCCCAGTCCTGTCTAGCTGGAGACTTCCGCAGTGCCTTCACCAAGCGGTTAGCTCATTTGCTCAATGATTTCTTACTTTATTCATGTACTGAGCTATTGGCTGGAACACATATTCACTCATTGCAACTCAACACGTATCCTCCTCTGTTTACATTGTATAAGCAAATACACCATGAAGTTAATGTGTCATTTTTCCATAGGAGATAAGCTTAGTAAACTTTGGAGCTGACATTTGTTTACACTACTTCGTGGCTACTAATGTTTCTCTAACCTTAATCTCTGTACATTCCTTCCTCCGCCTCCTTCGTTTAGTTATCTGAAAGAGTTCGGATTCACTATCCAAGACAGACCCATCGTGGTTGATGACATCAGAGTGAGGGGTTGTGGGAAATCTGGTATCAAATCGGTGTATAAAACAAAGACGAGGCGCGGACAGGCCAAACCAGTCACGGTACACAGGCTCTCTTATACATACACACAGCTGAACATGTCATATACATGTAAACACATGGACACACTCTTATAACTTGTTCAAGCCTAACAAAAAAAACAATCTCTGTTCTTCTCTGTAGAAGACCAGGTGTTACTTTGAGGAGGGTTACCTGGACACCAGTGTGTATCTATGGGAGGAGCTGCCATGTGATCACAGCATCCAGGGACCAGCCATCATCATTGACAAAAACAGGCAGGCATTTCCCCCTTACTGTCATTACTAGCTTTCAAAGAAACATCAATGAAGAATTTTTTTTTTTAGAGATCTGTAGTATCTGTAGTATTTTTGTAGTCCCAAAAATTCCAACAGAGTGAGACGTCTTCTCAAGGTGATCACTTCACATCAGTTTCAGGAGTCACATTCTCCCAGTTAAACTTTAATTTATATTATATCAATAATTTAAGATTATAAACTTATAATTGACATGTAGGTAAATATGTATGTAAGTATTGGGAATCTGGGTCAAAAATAAACTTTTACCCTACTTTTTTAAATATAGCATCGGCTATTCTTAATTTTACTTTAATGTTTTTCATTAAGTCAGGACATTAAAATCTGTTAAATATGTAAGATAATGCCTTTGAATTTAAAGTATAGTTTCAAAGGCCTTACATTTTTTTTTATGCTTCGTTACTTATATGGATGTGTGGACACATACTCAGATACTTCCACTGTACTTGTTTACTTTTCTGGGTTGAATTTGGAGTGAATTTGGTCTTAATTTGGGTCTTTAAAATGCTTCATAGCCTGTATTTACCATCTTTTTTTCAAAGTTTTTTAGAAATTAGAATTTTCAATTTTTTACCTCTGTTCTACTCTAACTACAATTAAAACTTCAAGCTGAAGTAATTTCATTTATTTATTTGTTTATTTTTGTATTTTAGTTTATTTTGTTAAATTATCTATAAACCATTTAGAAAATGACAGTAGGAAAGACTGTGAATATGATTGTATAAGTTGCTGAAACTGAAATATGAACCAAGAAAAACAGCCTGTATTTACCTGTCTAAACATCTGTGCTTGTATAAGTGTTTTTTTCTGTTCTTTCCTCCATCAGTACCATCCTGGTGGAGCCGTGCTGTGAGGCCCGTCTGACAGAAGGGGGCGATGTTTGTATGACTGTCGGCTCTGACCCTCACTGCGCCCTGGGCACTGAGCTCAACACTGTGCAGCTCTCCATCTTCTCCCACCGCTTCATGAGCATTGCAGGTACTCCGACAGAGGAGAGAATGAGGAAGGAGTGAAAGGTTGTTAGGGAGAAACTAGGATAAGGAATTGAGAAAATAAGGGAGTGAAGTGAAGGAGGGATTTGGGTCATTATAATATGTTCAGTATTATTTTCTTATTAGCATGCTCAGTTGTGTTCCACCTCTCTCCATCTACAGAACAGATGGGTAGAGTTCTCCAAAGAACCTCCATCTCCACCAACATCAAGGAACGTCTCGACTTCTCCTGTGCTGTGTTCGGACCAGACGGTGGTTTAGTGTCCAACGCACCCCACATCCCCGTCCACCTGGGGGCCATGCAGGAGACAGTCCAGTACCAGGTGCAGGAAGGCGTTTAGATGTACTACTGAAAGACTAAATAATTAACAACCCATCGTGAAACAAAGGATGTTCTGTTTCTTCTTCTTCTTCTCTGTGCAGATCAGATCACTGGGCAACAAGCTGAAAGAAAGCGATGTGATTCTGAGTAACCACCCGTGTGCCGGGGGCAGCCACCTCCCAGACCTCACAGTCATCACACCGGTCAGTCGGTCCAGCTTTGTGTCTGCATCCTCCTCTTCTTCAATCTTTTCTTTTCATTACAAACCTCTACTTTTTCTCCATTAACTCTCCCCTTTCCCCCCCCCCCTAGGTGTTTAGGAAAGGGGTGAGCAGCCCAGTGTTCTTTGTAGCCAGCAGGGGGCACCACGCTGACATCGGAGGCATCACTCCTGGCTCCATGCCCCCCCACTCCACCTCCCTTCAGGAGGAGGGGGCCGTCTTCACTTCCTTTAAACTTGTCACTGGTGGCGTCTTCCAGGAAGAGGGTAAGAGAGGAGGAGGGGAGCCAATAATGAATGTGTGAAGGAACAGAGATAATACAGAGCTGTATCTGTCGACAAGTCGAGATAAAAAGAGTCATAGTGCTGGAAGTGTTTACTATACCAGTGACTTTGCATACTGTAGCCAAATAACTACAAAAAGATGATACTTAACATTACTACCATCCATTTTCCAAAGCTTACCGACCTCCTTAAGATACACCATTATGAATGCCTAGTCACCTGTATTTTGTTTTAATTATGTGGTAATGCACTTGAAAGGAAGGGCAAGTTTGGAAAACAAACAGCTCATAGTGTCACTATTTGGCAGCAGACTGACATCTCATATGTCAGAATGTCTTTGAACGCACCATCAAGTCAGCTTTTAAAATAGCCGCTGCTCGCAGCTGTGTTACAATGTAACAGTAATACAACTTTAACAAGAAAAATAAAGGCGACGGATGCATTACCCATCTTGCGCAATGTTTAATTCTCTGTTAAGTTGACTTTTTTTTTTGCATATTGAAGTGAATACAAACCAGTGGCTTGAAGGTCTGAAATCAATCTAAAAACTTACTGTATGCTTTAGGAAATAGCAGTAATCTTGAGTATAATGTGTTCAAAACCACTAGTATGGTCCTGTTAGGAGAGCTTCGAAATCAACATGAATCCCACTTGCACCATACTTCCCATAATGCTTTTCTCTTTCTCTGTCTCTTTGCCCCTCACTGGATTCCTCTCTTGCGTTTTCCCTCTGTCTCCATATCAGCTGTAACTGAAGCTCTGATGGCTCCGGCCCAGTACCCAGGCTCCTCTGGGACTCGTAATCTCCATGACAATCTGTCAGACCTGCGGGCTCAGGTGGCGGCCAATCGGAGAGGCAGCCAGCTGGTGGAGGAGTTGATTGACAGTTACGGTTTAGCTGTGGTCCAGGCCTACATGGGATACATTCAGGTAACTGTGGTATAAAAGTAACGCAAAATACTGTTATTGTGAACAGTAGTAATAGTAAGTACAACTGGTGTTAATGTTTCAGAGTAATGCAGAGCTGGCAGTGAGGGACATGCTGAGAGACTTTGCATGTCGGCGGCAGCAACAGACTGGCTCCTTGGAGGTGGAGTCGGAAGATTTCATGGATGATGGGACCGCAATCAGACTGCGGGTTCAGATTAATGAGGAAGAGGTGTGCAGGGAGAATCTCCTCATGATAATCTTTAACATTTGCACATTATATTACATATCAATTTACATAAAAACCTCCATCACCACAGGGCAGTGCGGTGTTTGACTTCACAGGGACGGGAACCGAGGTTTGGGGGAACTGCAACGCTCCACGCGCCATCACCCTCTCTGCCCTCATCTACTGCCTGCGCTGCATGGTCGGACAGGACATTCCCCTTAATCAGGTACGGTGGTTTATTCTAGGAACATTTACATGTTTGTTTAGTAATTCTTCCTGCACTTAAAGGAGCAGTGTGTAGCATTTAGGGGGATCAATTAGCAGAAATGGAATATAATATTTATAACAATGTTTTCATTAGTGTAGAATCACCTGAAACTAAGAACCGTTGTGTTTTCGTTAGCTTAGAATGAGTCGTTCTGGAAAGGGAGGAGTGATTGGAGGGGTACTCAGTTGGTTGCAATTTGCAACCACACCACTAGATGTCGCCACATCCCACACTGTACCTTTCAAAAATGTATTCAAATGATAAATACAATGTATTCAATTCCATATAGTTTTTTATTATTCAGGTGTTTCCTTTTTTTCATATCCAGGGCTGCCTTGCACCAATCAAAGTCATCATACCCCCTGGCTCGATCCTTCAGCCTTCCCAGGATGCAGCTGTGGTTGGAGGAAATGTACTCACATCCCAGAGAGTGGTCGACGTCATATTTAGGGCGTTTGAGGTGTGCGCCGCTTCGCAGGTGAGAAAAATTGGATTTTTACGTTAAAAAAAGTAGTTCAGCCAGATCAATTATGCCAAAATGTTGTGATAAAGCACATCTGAATTGGTAAATTGATCAACATTTTCCAAAGCTCTGTGTGCCTGTACTGTATATGGTTCTCTTTGTGTAATTTGCTTATTTATTGTCATTCCTCTTTCCATCAGGGCTGCATGAACAACATTTCATTTGGCAGTGAGAGCGTAGGTTACTATGAGACGGTTGCCGGGGGAGCAGGGGCGGGGCCAGGCTGGAGTGGGCGGAGTGGAGTTCACAGTCACATGACCAACACCCGCATCACCGACCCCGAGATTCTGGAGAAGAGGTCAGACACGATTCAAGTTTTAGTTAAAGAAAATTGAATTAGTTGTGTCCAGTAATAATACTCTTTTTATTATTATTGATCTGTGTGTTGCTGCTATCCATCTGGTGTTCAGATATCCAGTCATTTTAGAGCAGTTCTCTCTGCGGCCCGGCTCAGGAGGCGCAGGAAAATACTGCGGTGGAGACGGTGTGATGCGGAAACTTCGATTCAGGAACAAGGTGGTTCTGTCTGTGCTGACCGAGAGGCGATCCACCCGTCCCTACGGCCTCCAAGGTAAACTCTGACCCTCTGAACCTACCTGCAAAAGTCCTGTCATGTTTTTTTTTTTCAGTTTTGAAATGTTAACGTTTTGCTTAGTGACCAATGGCGTCTTTCTTTCTTCTACTGTTTTCTAACCTTTCTCTGCTGGTTAGGGGGTGAGGACGGTGCAGCGGGGCTGAACCTGCTTCACAGAGCAGATGGACGAGTCCTCAACCTGGGCGCCAAAACCAGCGTCAGCCTTCAGCCAGGGGTAAGACTGCATAATGTGTGAAAGAAATACTATCAAGTATACCTGTTATGGCACTATACATTCCAAAATAAGTAATAATAAACTGAATTTTGTGATGTTGCATGAAAAAATATTGTATTCTGATAACAGAATTTCATTCCAAAATATGTGTTATTTACCACACAGTGATTCTGTTATCAAATATAACTGCAAGCAAACATCTTAAGATGACTTCTGACTTCAGATATGAAACCATAATGTTTTTCATTACTTCTGCAGTTGTTAATTAGTGTCCCATGTTTTCTTGAAATGAGGCACATAAGAAAACTAGCCTGAAAATAGTTTATGTATAGCTTTATATTTCAAATATGGTCAAGAACTCACATTACACATTGGTTAGTTCTTTACTTTTTAAAGTTTTGATGAATCCACTCTTTGCTTTTGTGTCTCCCCCTACAGGACATGTTCTGCCTCTACACCCCTGGAGGAGGAGGATACGGAAGAGAGGTGGACGCCAAAAGAAGACCCCAGACCAAGCGCAGGCGCTTGAACGAGGCTTTCCCTGAGAGAGGCAGCGTCTTTGAATACCGAATGGCACAAGAGGGAGTGTGAGAAGAAATAAGAGAGGGAGAGTTAACAGATGAGCCAGAAGAGGAGGAGGAGAAGGAAAGAGGTAGGGAAATTAAAGGAACTCAAGCAGAGAACGAGAGATGGAAAAGACAGAATGGGGCTCTTTAGTCAAAGATGGAAATATTCTTTAAAATGATCGAGGAAAGCAGCGATAACAACATTATACTGTGAGGAATAAACCAGATTTCTGCTCGTACAAACAATTATCATCATTGTCAACACCACAAAAAATATTAATAATACTGTTTTTCAGAATCTGTAAAGGCTGTGCTTACATTAGCAGGCCAAGTGAGTGAATATTAACAGCTCAGGCATTGATCAGATTTGTGTGATGGACACTTTAAGATGTGTTGCTGAGTTAAATGTAACATTCCACTTGTTAGTCTGAATATCTTTCTTATTATTAGCCAAGGAAAATCTGAGTAACCCTTCAGCAAGTTTTGCAGTCTAATTTTGATAATACATATCCCAGTGTATATTTTCATTTTATGGAGACCCCAAATTTGCCATGTAAGGTAAGACATAGTGTGTATTTTTGCCTACTGAAATGTTTATAAAATAAATTCCAGCCTAACTATGCAAGAAAAAAAGACAACCATGTGAAGCAGCTGCTAATCTGTTTTAACTGGAACAACCACTTATCTAGCACCACAAAGTCACTCGACGTGGTTACTGTAGACAAATGAACCCCATTTCTACTAATTCGATTTTGGGGCGCCCCATGTACCAAGGCTGAGTCCTTACCGCAGCGACCCGGGGTTCAAATCTGACCCGCGGCCCTTTGCTGCATATCATCCCCCCTCTCTCTCTCTCTCTCTCTCTCTCTCCCCTTTTTCATAACCGTCACTGTCAAATAAAGGCAAAAAACATCATCTTTAAAAAAAAAAGATTGTTTTCTTTTTATTCCTTTCAAAGGAAACAGTAGTTCCACTACTAAATCTGTTTTGTGAGTCTGTCATTCTGTGAAATGGTTGTAATGATTTATCAAATCATGTTGTGAAATGCACAAAGTAGCAGTTGTGATTTTGTTCTTGTGGCATGCTTCGTCTCCATACCGTATAAGTTATGTAATCTCTCTTAGCTCTAATAAGCGTAAATTTGATCGCCAGAAGTAAAAAGCTAATGTTAGGCTATATAAGAACCACACCACGGTCGCATGACTTCACGTCACCACCACTAAGATAAAGGCGGACTAGTGTTTGGCATGATGACGTTCAGTGGTCTCATTTAGCCACTCAATAGCAGCTGCCTTTTTTAAGACGTAAAAGCATAAAAATTCACGATATTTACTGACGTAGTTCAGAAAAGAAAACTTATTTCAGGCATCTCAAAAAACCCATCGACTTCCAGTCGAGGAAAGTGCTAATATGCTAACTCATTTCTGGGTTTTAGGACTCATTCTTGCAGCACTCTATTACTTCATCATGTAAGCAGTTAGTGAATGAAGCAGGGGGAGCTGTTCAAATGATTTAAATGATACTATGCTGCCTCCAAGTGTTATTGGTCAGTTAAAACACACACAACCCACCCAGGCCCAGTGGGACTGCCACTCATACATGTAAATTCATGAGAGGGAGTGTTGTGAGATGCAATCCTGAATGGTCGTGTGTGTGTTTGGGGGAGGGGGACATGTCCCCGTTTAAGTGGCGTCCCCTCCTCCC
>CAKALU010039363.1:0-16391 GCA_916700995.1 Hozukius guyotensis
ATTTCAGTCAGTCAATAAAAAAAAAATGGCATGAATAGTAAAAATATTTAAAATGAAAAAAATATATATTTATCAGTTTTGATACAATATATAAAGTATTTAATCTTACGAGGATTGTTGTCACGGTGTAAATTGCATTTCACATAACTTTCTCTCAGTTAAATAAACTTGCCATGCGATCGCCTTTCATCACTAGAGAAAAAAAAATGACGTGGCTCATCTTCACCGAGGCTGCCGCTTGCTCTGAGTAAGAGAACCGCTGTGGTTCTGAGTTTATTTGAAGTTGCTCAAACATCAGCTGTGGAGTCCTGCTTTGTCACTGTTTAGTCATTTTGGAGCCAGATGAGCCAGCGCAGTCAGAGAATCTACTCTTTGAAAACGTTTGGCCCGCAGACTGCTGACGGAATCCAGCAAATCCTTAACAGACTGAATGTGTTTAATGAGTCTGTCTGACCACAGCCAGTGTGTAATTAAGAGCTGACTCATCACTGAACTGTTAATACAAAACAGTAAACTCAAGCAAGTAAGCAAACGGCTCGTAATAGACTACTAATTAGGGCTCCTTGGACATAGTAAATGATTGTGTTCATTGTACTTCGTGTGTTTTTTAGAGAGGCAAAGCTTTTAGTTTTTCTAAAGTCAAAAATTCAACTGACTTCTTGCATGTTCCACACAGTCCTTGGTACTGGGTGTTTTGCCTTGGGGAATTTCCATTATGCATCCTCCCAGTCTCCCACACAGTAGTGCTGGTTTTGCCCTATCTTTAATTTTAATTCCTAACCTCTGATTAACTTAGCTCCCTGACCGAGAAAAGAAAAAAGCAAAATGCCTTAGAAATAGTGTCCCATTATCATCGTACGCTAAATGTTTTAAATGAAGAGTGTGTGATTATACAGTAGTGTATGTGTGCGGTGTCTTACCTCTGCTCCTCTGGTCTCCTTTGCAGGCTGAGCTGCTGACTGGCTTCTCAGTAGCTAATGTGGAGGAAGCACATCTGGCCGGTCAGGAGCTCCTGAGGCGAGGCTGTGGGTCAGTCATCATCACTTTGGGACCCCAAGGCTGTGTGGTTGTCAAGGCACAGGAGTCGACCTCAAAACATGTTCAAACTCCTGCAGTCACTACAGTGGACACTACGGTAAGCGTGACGCATATAATGTATATATTGTACACATAAATAGGGCTGTCAATCGATTAAAATATCTAATCTATCTATCTAATAATATCTAAATTAATCGCACATTTTTTTTTATCCGTTAAAAATGTACCTTAAAGGGAGATTTGTCAAGTATTTAATACTCTTATCAACATGGGAGGGGGCAAATATGCTGCTTTATGCAAATGTATGTATATATTTATTATTGGAAATCAATTAACAACACAAAACAATGACAAATATTGTCCAGAAACCCTCACAGGTACTGCATTTAGCATAAAAAATATGCTCAAATCATAACATGGCTAACTGCAGCCCAACAGGCAACAACAGCTGTCAGTGTGTCAGTGTGCTGACTGGACTATGACTTGCCCCAAATGGCATGTGATGATCATAAAGTGGGCATGTCTGTAAAGGGGAGACTCGTGGGTACCCATAGAACCCATTTTCATTCACATATCTGGAGGTGAGAGGTCAAGGGACCCCTTTGAAAATGGCCATGACAGTTTTTCCTCGCCAAACCTTAGCGTAAGTTTGGAGCCTTATTTAGCTAGTTATTTATTCATTTATGTTTTTTTTTTAATTATTCATTTTATCATTTTAGTCCAAAAAAAATGCCAGAAGATAGTGAAACAAGTCCATCACATCTTGTTTGTTCCCATCAACATCCCAAAGCCCAAACATATTAAATTTACTGTAAAATTAACAAATCATCAAATTTCAGACGCTTGAACCACAAACTGTTTAGTATGTTTAGCCACACTAGCAGCATTAAATTATGTATAGAGGTTCTTGGTTCCGAGAGGATTAATCCAAACGACTTTTAAGATCCTGACTTTTCTCCTAGCGCCACCATGAATTTAACATTTGTGTCTTTTAGTGAAATGCTTCGACAACTATTGGATGGATTGCCATGAAATTTGGTGCACACATGTTCATGTTCATGTTCATGTTCACTTCCGGATGAATTGTGTAAGGCTATCATCGGGTTATTTCTTTTTAATTTGTCTTATACTGTGGTACAGATGCTGAAACGGTAAGTCGATCAACAGGAAATTAATCAGCAACTATTTTGATTATCTATAAATAATTTGTCATTTTTCAATCAAACTCTTGGGAAATCATGCATTTTCTACCTTTTTTTAGACCAAACAATGTTCAAATCAGCATGCTGCAATGCTGTTTTCGCATTTAGATTTAGATACATTTCTTAACTACATTTTAAATCATTTGATTAATTGTTTAGTCTATAAAATGTCCGAAAATAGTGAAAATGTCCATCGCAATCTCCCAGAGCCCAAGGTGATACCTATAATATTTCATTTACAGTGATATGAACCAGAGAAATCAGCAAACTGCCATAACATATCAGAAGCTTGAACTATTTCAGCATGGCTCTAAAGATGGAAATGTATATATAAAATATTACAAAATATTTCGAACATATATAAATAAAATTATATATATATATATATACAGTATATATATATAAATAAAATTATATATATATATATTTGGTTGTTTTTTGGGGGGTTTTACACACCCATAATCATAATCATATTTAAGAATAAGTTTGACTATTTTCCACATATCATTTTCATTCCAATAGTAGTTTATGACTGGGAAGAAGGTGATGTCACTCATTATATTAGTAATAAGGAAACATGTTTTAAATGGAAAATGATGTAAACCAGCCCACCTCTCACTGGAAGGATCATCTTCAAAATTGGTCTTTCAGCAATAACGGACGAATGTGTAATTTTTCACAGAAAATCGGCAGATTTCACGTTAGTTCCATAACGAAACTCGTATCTGCCCATTCATAAATGAACTCCTGGTACCCGGAGCTCTAGTGGAGCTACAGATCTGAGTGTTGCTCGAGTGGAACAGTTTAAGATCACCGGGGATGTGGTGACCACCGGCTGTTTCCCCTCCTAAAAGGAGGATTCTAATCTTTTAAAGAGGCCAGCGTCGCTTGACTCATTTCAAGCCGGCCTCTGTGGCTTGTTTTCGTCACAGGAGCCCCGGCTACATGTTTGCATTTCCTGTCTCTGAGGGTTTTGTGGCACCAAATACGTCATCGCCCAGAGGTGTTAATCACCTCTTTGTGCTTACCAGTGTTTGATTGAAGCCCTTTTAATTGTTTGTGTAATGGATTATTTTACTGAATGGTTCCCCTTGGGACTTTTATTGTGCTATAATTTCCAAATGCTACTCATCATGCATCATTGTAAAAGAAAAACTGGAGTAAAACGGGTTTTACATGAAACCCACATCAGGTATTGTGAAAGTCAGGAAAAAAGGGCAGTAAAAAGTGTGTGCGTGTGTGTGTGTGTGTGTGTGTGTGTGTGTGTGTGTGTGTGTGTGTGTGTGTGTGTGTGTGTGTGTGTGTGTGTGTGTGTGTGTGTGTGTGTGTGTGTGTGTGGCAGAGAGACAGAGACATGAGTGTCATGGTGTGTTAATTCAAACACACTCCAAAGGAACTGCAGCTGAACCAAACAGCAGCATCTCAGGTCACTTTGGCATTTCAAGAACAAAGGGCTCGCTCTCTCTCTCTCGAGCGGTGTGCGACCTCCTCCGTGCCCCCCCCCCACGTTTCGACGCAGACACGCATAACTACCCCCATTCACCGTCTTCAATCTCCCCTCTTCCCAGTAGCCCCCGGGAGAACTCACCCAGCACCCCTGTCCTCACCGCCTTCCTCCCCCATGACTCACCTCTTGGGCTTGCATCAGTCAGCAGAAAGCTGTGGTCGGGCCTGCTGCATGGTCCCCCCCCACCTCCCCCTCACACACACACACACACACACACACACCCACCCCTTCTGTTCTTTGATGGGCCCATAAATTCTGGAGTGTTTAACTCTTTTGGACATCATAATCCCTCTTCCAGTAAGGCCCTTTCTGTTTTTACCGGAGAGAGGGAAAAAACAACAGGTTGTTATCAAGATCATTATTCACTCCTTTGAGCGTGTTCTGGTAACACAGGCCTCTCTAGTTATGAGTACCTCTTCTGTTATTACAGCTACGATTGTGTTTTCTGCAGCAGTCTTGGCAGAAATGTTTTTGAAAGACTTGTCATCACCGGGATTTGTCTTTGCTCTCCAGTTTTTACCAGTATCGGACTGTGAATTGAGGCGCTGCATTCGATGCTGCAATCCGTTTCGATATCAACACAGTGAGTCACTTGCGGTTTCTCGCTATTTTAGCTAGGCTACTGTTCAGCTGGGCGCCGCGGGTGATCCGCTACTGAAACTACCAAATCCACCTTTTCTGCCATCAAACAATCTTATTTGGATGCATTTGGCCACTTTGTTCCGACTTGTCCCAGATTTCTCTTTGATTGATCTTAGCTTGGTTAACGACATGCCAATGTGGCTGCTAAATCATTTATCTCGCTCCCGACTGTAACTATTTCATCATCATCATCGGCTTGCTCCTACTGCAGCTGTCTGAATAAATAACACATCTTACGTGGCGCGAGCAATTATGGTGCTGAGTCAGGGTCGTGAATCTGGATGAATAACAAAGTGCATCTACTGTGGGTCTCCCCCCCCACCCCCACATCCCTCCTCCTTTATCCATTTGTCTCCCTTTTGTCTTAAATTGAGTACAGGCTTCCCTCGCTGAGATCAGAGCCTCGGCTTGTTTGGTGTGGACAGTTAGATGAGGCTGTAGCACACACACACACACACACACACACACACACACACACACACACAAAAACACACAGCCGGCGCATTTGAGCCCCAGCAGGACTTGGGTGGCCTTGGATTCCACTGCTCCGGGAGGTCCACCGTGTAGGGCGAAAGGTAGACGGTGCTGTCTAAAACCAGACATTACAGCTGTACGGTGTGTCTGGACACTCAAATTATTCCCAGTCTTCTCCCATGACTGGAGACGAGTAAGTACCAATTCCTTCCTGGAAAAGGTAAGGGAATACCTCCTGAGCATCGCATTCCTCGACCCTGCACACTGTGGGTCAGCGTGACCCTATGAGAAAAACTGCCACATCATCACCGTGTTTTAATGGACTGCACATGCTGCTGCAGCGGCTGCTGTTTACCAACCCAGATGTTAGGCCAGTCCTCTGCCGATCACACAAAAGGGTGAAAGAGGATTAAGACAAAACACCGTGGATGGATCAAAGATGCGAAAGCCCTAATTGGTCAAATTAAATGTGTTTTTGATCTCTGAATCTTCCTCCCTCGTTACTTCAGACTTCAGTCGTCTCCAGCTGTTTCGCAAGTCTTACCGTAAGCTTCAGGACGTGGAAGCCACTGTGAGTCATCGCTGCCCCTCAGTTGGGTGCCTTTCACTGACAAAAGGCTGTAGGCTTCAGGGTTTAAGACGCAAACACACCAACCCGACAAAAGGCCACCAGCAGCGTCGCCTCACGTCGCATTTGTCTTGGCCAAAAAAGTTGCACTCGAACACACCGCAGAGACTACAGCCGACGGGCACGTACGTTCTGCACCTGCGTGAGATGAAATAACTCTCCACACCAGCAGGTGGCGGTAGTCTGTATTCGTCATTCAAAAAGGGAAGCAGATGACAGCGGATATACAAGCCGTTGTTATGATACGTACATGAAACAAAGCGGCGTCTGCTAACCATATTCACACCACTCTCCCTCACCACTTAGCTCCATTCCAGACGACCATGTCGTTGTGAAAATATCTGTGTGTTGGAATGATCAGAAATGAAGATGAAAAATGAGAAGAGCCTTCTGTGTTTTTCCTCTTGACTTTACTCGTTGGACTGCTTTCCTCACTTCCGTTTCTCTCCTCGTGCACTGATTTGTTGAAGCTGAACAGCCAATCGGAGTGATCTCTCTCACCGACGGGCTCCGTCACCGATTCAACATGCTGAATCGGCTGAAAAGCATCTGAAATGGGCAGACTAGAGCCGACGGCGCGGGACACACCGCAAAACTAGGACGACAGACGCTCACCGACAGCCCCAAACTGTCCGACAGCCGACCGTTGGCCTGGTGTGTCACGGCCTAAAGCTTTGTTTATGGTCGCCGTAGTGAAGCCGGCGCGAGGTGCAAAATTACGTTGTCGCGGCTTTCACGTGCTGCGCGAAGGTTTTGCAAGTTGTCGCGGATCTTGGTCGCGCACCCCTGAATTTTTTTAACTACGCGACCACTACTGCGCCTTTCATTTCAACATGGATGCCTTCGATGGGAAGGTTGGCCGAGCAGGTTCGCCTGTACAGACGTCTCTACAACTGTTGGTTGAGAGACCACAGGGACAGTCACATGACATTAAATTCTTGGAAAGAAAAAGGCAACATACTGGGTGAAAAAAGAGGCTTATTGTCGCAGACTGTGAATGAATGAGAAATAGTTTTGTAAAAGCTAAAAAAAGGTCTCACGGAAAGAGTGGCGTCCCGAGGGGAAGCACCGAGAGACAGAAAATCATTTGGACTTGGAGGTAAGCGACAGTAATAATTACAGTACACAAATGCAATATTTGGTGGTACGTCTGTGTTTACTACTGTTGCCAGGCAGCTACTTTCCTTTCCGGTACCACTCGTTGACTTCTTGCTTTTCCACAGAATATTTTGTTTGTACGCCTCCTGGCGTTTCGGAGCATTATATCTACAGAGGACACATGGTGTCTCGCGCGAGTATAAACACAGCTTTAAGCTTCCGTACATGGAAGCCACTGTGAGTCATCGCTGCCCCTCAGTTGGTCTTTGCTCTCCCCTGGGTGCCTTTCATTGACAAAGGCTGTAGGCTTCAGGGGTTAATGGCACATGTGAGTCAAGATCGCAGGAGGCCTCTGGGTGAGAAATACAGTCATAGGTTCTGGAGGCTCGAAAGGTTCAATGGACGCAGCGGACTCGTAACATGAAAGACATGCAGTGAGGAGCTCTTTCTGAGATCTGCATTTTCTATGCATTGTGTTTTTTTTGTCTGTCTTTGGTGCTTAGCGCTCATTGCTGTGGTGTTCCTGCATGCACTTTACAAAGATCACTTGTCAATCAAAGCGCGTGGGCGCTACGGTTGTCTTTGTCCTTGGATTGTCTGTCGACGGACTTCTGAGTTTTCCGTATGCGCTCCTTTGTTCGTCTGTGCAGCCCATGGAGGTTATTGCTGCTTGTGATAACTGTTCAGTTCTTCCTCTATTTATTGTAAACACACACCACTAAAGCATTAGAAAAGGTCACTTCCCTGGTGTTTTGTCAGTGGAAGCCTACCAGACAACAGCAAAATGGAAAGCTTTCAACGGCTATAGGTTTGCCACTGTTGTTTTAAATCGACTAAGTGGACTCGTTCTAACTAGGGCTGTCAAAGTTAACGCAATTTAATTTAATTTAAATGCAGTTAATTTGTTCTAACGCCACTAATTTCTTTAACGCATTAACGCAATCGATCTTTCGGAGGTTGTAGCGGGCTCAGTTTTAAAGCTAGAGTGAAGATACTGACATCGCGATTAACTATGGACAATCATCCGATTAATCGCAATTAAATATTATATCGATTGACAGTCCTAGTTCTAACATAATTATATTAAAATCTGTCCTAAATGAGAAAAAAATACCCTTTTAAATCACCTGTTGAATCACCAGACTGAATTAAACTGAACCGAAACTATTAAAAGTCCAGGGACACGTTTGGAAGTAGTTTAGTTCGCACAAAGCAACAAAGTTCACGGTCTCTCTGATGCCTTTTATCACAGTGTCACACTACAAACACATCAAACTGTAGAGAACTTCCCAAATCCTATACTTTGTTAATTTGGTAAGCTTCTCGCAGACACATCTGCCACCCTAATTTCTAACTTCAGTCTGAGTGCGAGAGGAGAGCAGGCAGGGGAACGGCACGGAGGTCAAGACGCGGCGGACGGAGTCGACCAGTAAGGGCATCACAGCTCATCCGCGGCGAGCGCTTGTGTCACTTGATTGACAGGCCTCCAGATCTAACCTTCACCAAACTGTGTCGAGGGCAGCGGCGGCGGGGCTGAAGGGGGTAGCGCTTGTCAGCCTCGTTGAGCTTCATTCACTGGATCCAGTATAGCGTCACATGCCAGTCTCAGCCGAGGAGACATTAGTAAGACAAGCCCGTACAATCAAGTGGCCTAAAGTTTAGAGTGGAACAGTGAAGTCAGTACTTATTTAGATGTGGATTGGTTCACAAAGAAATGATAGGAAGTCATGTGAATTTGTTTTGAAAATCTTGATATGTATATAGGCAACCTTGCTAACAAGTTAACTATATCAACATAGAAGATAATAATAGGTCGGTGTTGCGTTGCCCCCCAAGTAACAAAAAACTGAGGCATTGCAGGTTTAACACATGCTGTACACTAAAACAAAGCGTATGCAGCATTTTGGAGTATGAATCGTGCCCAATAATTATTCATTCAAGATTACACATTTCAAGTTTGTAATAGAAAACACAAGGGACAAGGGATTTTGAGGACACTTGCAGAAATCTTTACTAGATCACATGTTGTATGTCACAAAGTTGCACATTTTTGTCTTTTCTTGCGGCTTGTTTGAGCAGGAAATGGACACGGAATTATTACATCATATGTACTTACATTAAATTGAAAGTGGGTGGTACTTAGTAATAAGTAATATTCAGCTGGACAGATATCTAATGTTTTAAGTACGGTATGGAAGCGAAGATAGGCCATAGTAATTTTAATTTTGTGTATTATATAAAAAAATATATTTGAAATTGAATCTGAATTTATGTTATTTGAATTTCCCTCTTTTTTTACTTTTCACAACTTCAAAATCTTTTTTCAGATTCATAAATTCCGATCGAAAAATTCAAGTGCCCATTGCCTTGGATCATATGACTGACAACATTGAACTTAATGAGACATAGGTCTGTTCAATTCCATTCAGGATTAATCAGTTACCCTCAGTAGCTCGCATGGGCAAGTTAGAATTTTTCATTTGAATTGTCTAAAAAAAATATAAATAAAAAAATAAATCAACTTTTATTGCCACACAATAATGCAAGTATTGCATCCACTTTCACCAATCCAATTTAAGCTACTTTTTTTTTCAGAAAATGACCGATTGAATTCAATTTGAAATTATTTTTTTTAAATACATATTGGATGCTTGAATATTCTGAAAAATATGAGTTTATGTAACTCTATGAAAACAAACTAAAAACTTTACAAGCTTTTGAAATTTCACAACTTTTCTGAAATTCTGAAAATTAAGACAACATACATTCAGATAGATGAAAATACTTAAATGCTTTAAATTCAGTGGTATTTAAATTTCAACATGAAGTATTCAGTAGCGGTTACATTTTACAACCTTTTTTTTTGCCTCCGTGGTACAGGCCCAATCCAGGCACTGACGTAGGTGATCTCATCTAAAAGAAATTTCATTTGTATAAAATTCTAATATTATCTAAATGTAAGTACTGGATATATTTTTTTCCATCCTGAAAAGAATACAATTCTGAACTTAAAACTGTTAATATGTTATTCGATTTTTAAGATGATTTGTTAAATTTGAAACTGTCTGCACAAAAATATTGACTTACCAAGTTTAGCCCTTAATACTAGTATTAGCTTTCAGAAACCTGTTTCAACCCCACCCTAGTGTAGTCTGACTAGACAAAGACAGGTATCTTGGCAGGGATTTGGTTGTAGATTAGTTGAGTGTCAACAGGTGATTCAAAATGTAAAAAAAAAAATTAGAAAAGACATGCAAAAATAATGATGCATCGCCATGACTATAAAGACCGAAATGTTTAATTTTCTATTACCTAATGTTGTCTTTGAAACTGGCCCCTGTGCTCCGCTGGTTACCAGTTCCCAAGCATCAACCCCCGCTCATCCTCGTTTCAACCGCAACGTGTGAACTGGGAGACGGGCCAGAGCCAAACCAGTGGGACTGCTTCACCAAAGCCTTCTTTCCCAAACGCTGGCCTGCATTATGGCCCAGCCCAGCTACCAGACAGGAGACATAAACATGCCATGGCTTTAAACATGGAAATCCACGGGGCCTGTGAAATGTTTCAGCTCTGATCTCACTCTTTCCAGCATCTCTCCAGGAGTCACACCAGTGGCGTGCGGCGGGGGTTGGGTGCAATAATGGCCTTTGAAATGTCAAATCACAACACTTTTTATTTTCTTCCTACATTGCTTGTATCTGGTTGAACAAAGAATTGCTTTAAATGATACCAGTTTAGGTCTTGTTGCCCTTCGGCTGCCCCCGGGTACTACTGTGGACCCCGTTTGGCCCTTCTCTTTCCATAGCGGCCTGATCACAGGGCATGGCCCTCTCTGCCGGGTCGGGGTCACTGTTAGGCTTTTGGTTTTTTGCCCCATGTCTCTGAATCATCCCAGCACAACAGACAACCTTACCCCTGACAAAAGGGTTACTTTGAGGTTGGAGGGTGAGGGAGGGGGGGTTGAGAGAGGGCAATGAACTCTTTTGAGAGCCACGGCGATGAGTAATGGAGCGGGCTTGTGAGAACCGGCGTTCAGGGGGGGGAATTTGTGGTTAAACATGAGCGTGCTGCCACATACCATTGTGCCTTTTCCCATCAGCGACACCCACCCACCCTCCCCTTCAGCGTCACGTTCCAGCCGAGCCCCTCCAGGGCGTAGACGGCACATTCCATCTCTATCAATGGATGAGGAGAGAAAATGGATGGTTTATCTGTTTAAACAGAGAGCCAAAACCAGAGCGGTTAGCAGTTATGATGAACTCACCGACTAGTGATTCAAGCAGCCAGCCATGTGCTATTCAGCTGACTATCAATCAATCCAGTTGGAACTTGTTTTGATTGTTCCAGGTTCTGATTAGAAAGTTGTTTCAGAAAAAAAAAAAATGAAATACAAATGATGGTTATAGTGGGGCAGCTAAGCTGAAATATCCATTAACAATTGTGAATTTTGCGGTAAAAGCCACAAGTTTGGTACAGATGTAGATATATATGTTATGAAAAGGGAGCAAATTTGGCACCTGAGGGCCATTTTGCCCCCAGTAACCCGCCTCCTCAGTTCTTGTATCATGTTGTAAACCAACCACCGTTTTCTATGTTATACAACTATATACATTGTTTTTAACAAAAGAACAAAAAATAAAATTTATACAAAATAATAAATACAAAAAATAAACAAAAAAGTGCTATTGCATATAAAAAAAAAAAAATCAAATCCTATTGGAGTTGGTACCTTACCGTGGTGGATTAGCTCGTGTGTCTCGGTGACCCTGTGAGCTATTCTGACAGGATCTTAGTTTCCTTATAGATTTAACCAAGTCGGCTTAGTCACAGGTTAGAGACCAGACAAATATCAGCTCCCTTGCTCAGATTTTTAAGGCCGTTGCAAAAATAAAATATTGTCGTGTGAACCTGAAGCGCCTATACCCACTAAACTAAACAGTTCTCATGTGATCTTGTGACATGAGGTTGCCGGCAATCCTGAACTTTATCCAGCGATATCTCTGGCAATTGTACAGCTAATAAAAAGAGAAACGCACCAATGGAAAGCTGAAAATCTTGCCGTTTAATAGTTGTATTGGTTGTCATTCTATCATGAAGGCAAGGGGGTGAAGTTTCACCCTGAAGTGACCATGCTCCTTTTATTTGGTTTGCGCGTTTTTCTCAGGTTATAAACTTTTAAAAAGCACCCTTAAAAATAAAGAGGGAAAAAAAACATGTCTGTGATCTTCTGACATCTGATCTAATCAACTTGGAAATCATCAAGAGTCATGAAATCAGTTTTTTGTGCAACAATTAGGAATATTAAGCGCCTATTTGGCAGCCATTGCAGGGGCCAAATTTGCAGCGCCCTAGATATCTAGCACTTTTTGTATATTTTTTATTTGTTTTATTAGTTTAAAAAAAAAAAAAAAAAATGTATATAGTTGTGTAACATAGAAAACGGTGGCCGGGTACAGCATGATACAAGAACTGAGGAGGCAGGTTACTGGTGGCAGAATGGCTGCCATGGCCCTCAGGGGGCCAAATTTGCAGTGCCCCAATATCTATATCTTTTCATAACATATAAACCTAAATCTGTGCCAAATGTGTTGCTTTTATTATACAGTAGAATGTCATAGGTAGCAGTATTTCTTTTTTTTTTCAAATTATTTGAACAGATGATGCACTTAACACTTTTGGTCTTTCCTTCTAGTTGGGTGAAAAATACTCTGCTTTTCTAAATATAAAAAAGATTCCATGTAACAATCATTATGCATTCAAGATATTTACATCTAATTTATCATTCTGCTGGCATTATGAGTAATACCCGTAATATAGATGTTTCTCTGAAAGAGCTGACTGAGACATACTTTCACACACGCACACAGTAACAGTTCAGTAACTCATCTGAAAGTAGTTGAGACTTCAGCAGCTTGGGAAAACCAGCTAACAAATGCCATAGCACCCCCTACTGTTGACTGGTTATTGAATTTTTTTAAATTATTGAATTGAAAAATGTGCTTTCCCATTTCCTCTTTCATATTTACCTACACTCTTCAAAACACAGTATGAATCATTTTTAAAAAAGTAAAGCTTTGAGATCGTGAGTCATATCATATTTACATGTTTTCACTTGTTTGTCTTATTGCTCATCACATACGCTTGCTGCAGCCTACTCACATTTTATGATTCTGCTGAGTAGAGTAGAGCGCGGGCTGTAGGATTACACAGTGGAACAGTTGGAACCACAGGTGGATTTTTTTTAATAAAGCATTCTTGTAATATTGTTTTCTTCACAGGGTGCTGGAGACTGCTTTATTGGAGCGCTGGCATTTTACATGGCTCATTATCCCACAATGCCTCTGGAGGAGATGGCCCGCAGAGCCAATCAGGTGGCGGGAGTGAGCGTGCAGGCTGTTGGCACGCAGATATCTTACCCCTTCAGAAAGGACCTGCCGGCTGAACTGTTCTGAGAGCGGCGGATCGGCGAGCAGACACCAGTGGACCAAAGCTGGGTCTTATTGACCTGGGATCACAACTGTCTACATGAAATGAGCTGTTTTTGAGAAATCAGAGAATGAGCAATATTATAAAAAAACTACTGAGGGTTGTTAATGATGTAACCAATGTTATTTTTAACATAAAGCTGATCATGTCTTCAATTTCACTGCCAATACAACAGTTATGTGATGACAAGCCAATTTACAACAGAAAATCTTAATAGTTTTGAACAGTTTAATAACTGACAAACATCTTAACACTTACCTTGTACTGCACATAATTACCTTAATGTATTTAATTAGCCCAAATAGATCATATTTCACAAATGATTTTATTACAGGTACCCGGTTTAAATGTATATTTGCATTCAAACACTCGACTGAATCTTAATCAATGATACTGTTTAATAGCCCCCAATGAATGACATCAGTATTTCACATGAGTTTCTTGTTTTAAATGGTGGTAGTCAAGACTGCCGGGGTTTTTCATCATGCTGAACTGGTGCAGCGGGGAGAGTAGAGGCCTTTTGACGGATCCCAGAAGAAATCCTCTGACAGCACGTCAGCGAGCCGAACACAAACGTCGACTGACGAAACACACCTTGTATAATCCACGACAATAAAAAGAGTCTGTTTAAACCGAGCAGGTTTATGTTGTCCATGTGTTTTGGTGCATTGTTAAATCGATCGGATCTTCCTCTTCTCGAAGAAAAGGACATGCTTGTTCACTGCAAAGACAAGAAGGCAGATTTTGAATAGAAGTGACAGAGTCTGGATGAAATAAAAAAAAAACAATGCAAAGACTACATATTATTATGGAGAATGGGTGAGCATTAAGGCTGTCAAAGTCAGCGCGATAATAACGTGTTAGCGCCAATAATTTCTTTAACAGAGTAACGCAACTTGCGTTTTTTTAATTTGTAGCGAGCTCAGTTTTAAAGCAAGAATGAAGACACCATATGAAACTAGAAAACCTAAAGAATCCATTGGTACCAACCATGTCATACCAGCATGTCAGGAAGGAGGTTAAATAACGCTCCCAACTAACGCTAAATTTTGGAGAGGAAAAATGGCATGGCCATTGTCAAAGGGGTCCCTTGACCTCTGACCTCCAGATCAGTGAATGTAAATGGGTTCTATGGGTACCCACGAGTCTCCCCTTTACAGACATGCCCACTTTATGATAATCACATGCAGTTTGGGGCAAGTCATAGTCAAGTCAGGCTGCAGTTTGCCATGTTATGATTTGAGCATATTTTTTATGCTAAATGCAGTACCTGTGAGGGTTTCTGGACAATATTTGCCATTGTTTTGTGTTGTTAATTGATTTTCAATAATAAATATATACATACATTTGCATAAAGCAGCATATTTGCCCACTCCCATGTTGATATGAGTATTAAATACTTGACAAATCTCCCTTTAAGGTACATTTTGAACAGATAAAAAATGTGAAATAAAAAAAGGCGGTAAATTTGTGATTAATTGCAATTAACTATGGACAATCATGCGGTTTATTGCGATTAAATATTATTAAATATTTTAATTGATTGACAGCCATAGTGGGAATGCATCTTTTATGCATAATATTGGAGCTTGAGTTTGCAGCCGATATGATTTAGAAAGAAAACTGTCCTTGTCCCCTTTTGTAAAAATGGTAATTTACTGGAATTTTTGTCAACAATTTTCTTACTTCTAACAAGTAACTCCCAAAGTTCATATCAAGTAGCAGGTTATCTATTTACCACTGGGATAAATATATTTCTATATATATATATATAAGCATTTCTGATGAGACATTGTTATAATACATTACAGTGCATCATGCCATTTGAACTGGAATCTTATGAGGTTACAACAAATACATATACAGACACTTCTGTACTGTAATATGCTGGTTAAAATAACATTATAACCTGGTCAATGGTAGTGACTTATGACATTATTCATCACAAAGATGATCACATCTCGTGATCTACTTTAGTGGTTTCCCCCATCAAACCTTTACTACGCCATAAAACAAATGAATAAATACGCAACAGTTTTGATATTATGCTTTAAAGCGACCCAACAGTCTTAATGCAGACATTTCCAATACCAACTTCTTGTGTATTACAATTTAATTGTACTATTACTCATGTCACCAAAATAGTATTTTTTCCACTGACTGAAATAAGTCTAACTTTAAGGTTTCTCAACATGGAGGTTGTTGTCCCAGTGATTGATTCATTTGAAGTAATCTGGACTGAAACAGCCTCCAGCACAGACTACTGCTTAATAAAGGGCTTTAGTGTCTCAAATGTAAAACCGAAATAGGTACCTTAACCCATTACTTTTGGTCGTGTCATAAATTACAGAAGTACTGGTCTGAAATATTATGTGAAATGGAAAAGATATTTGATAAGGATTTAGAAATGAATCCAATGTCTTTGATTTTCGGGAACCCCAACTACAAATATAACTACTGCAGCCAACAAAAGGTTATATAACATTCTTACATTTGCTGCTAGAAAAAATATATTATTACAGTGGATTAGTGATAAGAAGCCCTCTGTTCAAGGCTGGCGTAAAGTCATATTTGAGATGGTCCCTTTGGAATATCTTACAAATATTCTACATGCCAGAGTAGATCAGTTCCACAATATTTGTCAGCTCTATCTGAATTATATTGGACCTGATCTCTCCTCCATTATCTCACAAGGAGTCTCTTGAACATGAACTCATATATCCTATTTCCTATGACCTCCTATATACATGTTTTGATCTGAGCTGTACCAGTGTTTGTTTGTTTATTATTATTCTTATTGTTGTGTTTGTGAAAATAAGAAAACCCAATAAACATATTATAAAAAAAATAAATAAATAAAGGGTTTTAGAGTGTACATGTGACATCTGCAGAGCTGCATATAAACATGTGGTTATTAATATCTTACCCAGTGGATCATGTTTGCGCAGCACCATCTTCTCTCTGAGCCGGCTCCTCTTCGTGTTGAAGAAGTAGCCTGTTCCTGCAGCGCTCATCATCTGCACCAGGATGGTCCTGATGGATAAATAACAATAATACACTTTACAGGAACTGAATCTCTGCCAGTTACACAGTGTTTTATTTATTTTAATCATTCCAGTGACTTCCACTTACTTTGATTTTGCTTTGGCCACTGAGTGATGAAAAAAGATGAGAGGATATGTATTAAAATCAGGCAGTTTGATAGGATGAATGCTCAGCAGACCAGACACACTGGCTAACGGACAGTTAGCTCATGTTGACTAACACAGAGTTAACAGCTAGCTAACGTCACATACACAACAGTAAAAGCTGACAA
>CAKALU010039364.1:0-39901 GCA_916700995.1 Hozukius guyotensis
TCCTGATTTGAAACGCCTCGCGGGCAGAGCTGCAGGTTTGACCTCTCCCCAGGCTGTAGCCTTCAGCAAGGCATACTTGGAACAGCGCTCGCTTTGCTCTTGTTCGGAAAACTATCAACTGACACAAATTAAAATATAAAAAAGTTTTATTGAAGTTTCACAGTCATTATTCACACGACATAGAAAACACAGGCAAGACCAATCTCCTTCTTTTTGTGTGTACACATACAATACAGTATCAGTTCATGTAGTGGAAACATAGTCGAGGCACTGAGTGGTTGAATTAGTAGTGGTCATTACAATGACAAGAAAAAACAACCATGTGACAATACTTTTTTGTTACAAGTGACAAAATACAATTCATTTTAAGATAGCAGACGAAGAAATGTAGTGAAAATGTGGTGTCTCATGAAATGTCATTTTTCAAAATAAGGTAGGTAGAACAATTTGAAGCCTCTTCTTCCACGGACAGCACAGCTGATGTATATCACATGGTACACTGGAGGGAATACAGGGATTGTTAATATCAACAAAACAAGGCATGCATTTACTGGTACAGGCCAAGGTTAAGTAAAATTAGAGTTCTAGGAAACAAAGTTTCAATTTACCTCCTGGGATGAAGAGAAGAAATCCAGGTACAAAGAAAATAGCACTTGAAACACCTGTAAGGACAGTTTCATTGGTTACAAACCACAGAAAAGACACAGTCACCAACACTAATCAGTGCAGAGCTGGATGAGAAGATCAATATCACTCCGGTCTGGTGTGTTTATGAAGTTACAGCCATGAGATTGTTAGCTTAGCACTAGAAACAAGAAAAAACAGCTAGCATGGCTCTGTCCAAAAGGTAAAATATCAGTCTGATCTGTGAGTGTAAATCATAAAAATATCATAGTATAGTATGACATTAAAAAGTCACAGCACAGTAAGCCATAACATATTAAATAATATACAGAAAATGGCAAAAATATCTTTTCAAGTTTCAAGTTCCTCAATGGCCTCTTCCCCACTTCCTACCCCCCCTACTTCCGGCGCCCTTGCTCGTACCACACCCATCTTCGAACTCAGCCTTCATTTTGATCTGAACTACACACCTGTAAAGTTTCGTGACTGCAAACCATTCCTTTAAAAGAGATTTAAACAATGTACTGGTCACAAAGAGTTACTCACATCCCCTTTTTTAATCGATTCATTCAGAATGACATTAAATAAAAATGATGACCTAATGGCAACTACCTTTTATAGAGTTCCCCAAAACGGACAACTTAATATTAACATTTTATTTTTATTTTTGCCACTTGTGACTTGAAAAACGTTCTTACAGACAACCCTGTAGAGTAACTTATTTCTCTTTTTGTTACTGGTAATACAAGGTTAATGTGCAGCACTTGGCAGCAGAAAAGCTGTAACCCGAGACAATCATTAATTCCTGACTTTGCTGCAAACTACAACTCTGCTGTCCAAGGATTTCACTGACATTTGTCAAGTACTATTACTTGTATACTGCAGCAAAGTGCTACTACATTCATGTGCTGTATACAGTAGGTTCATCGAAGGCCAAAATGTCCCACACGTTTTTGTTTTTCCAGCTCTGTTCCTTCACGCTAAATGTAAAAGAAGAGCTAGAAGATGAGCAGGACAGATATTTGCAGGATTGAGAAATACTGCTCTTTATCATCAAAAGGACTTTGGCCTTGAAAGACTGGTGCTTCTTCACCATCAACCCCGCAGAGTGTGTGTGATGGTGTCACAGGAACAGTATACAGACAAGATAACACAGAGAGCTGCCAAGATCTGTTTGTGGGCCGCCAGAATACACATTCATAGACTCTGATCAAAACATACAGTTCGGAATTTTACCAATTAAATACACGGAGGCAAAGACTTATTTTTAGTTATTTGCATATTAGTCAAATAGGGATATTTTGTAATTGGTAGTTTCTTTGTTTTGTGTTTGTGACTTAGTATTTTGTTGTAAAATGTTGATTTGTTTCTGATTCGTTAATTTGTTGGTAATGTGTTTCATGAAATGCTTGTTTCTCTCACTGCTTTTCTGCTTCTGTATCAGCTGTCAAACACATTATGTTCTTGCTGATAATGCTAATTATTGCTGATAATCTTGCATCTGGACTAAAAAACTTATTGTGTCATTTCTGGACACCAAAATCATACAGTTTACCTAAATGTTTTTCCTTACCTGCATTTGGATTCAGCTGTATGACAACACCTGTGAAAATAAGAGCTAAAGAGAAACAACACAATACAAAATACATCAGTGAGGATGTAGTATATACATATATATAGTATAAAGATAACATACTGTATATAGACGAAACACTTCTTTTTTCATTAGATAACTCTGGCAAAAACCTGTTATACAGAGAGGTAAACAAGGGTACAAAGTTCAGTGTGCCAAGCATGTCACTGACTGGCACAACGCTGAACAGACGACCTGGTCTAAACTTGCAAAACTATTCAAACTACTTTGTTTATGTTAAAATAATGGAGAACATTTACAATTTTATGTAATCATATAAAATAGTTTCTGCACTATTTAAATATTAATTTTACATTTTAGTCATTTAAAGGTAATTTTATCTACTTCATCCAAGAAAAAAGGATAATACATATTAATGCCTGAACTATCTACTCTACATTTCATGCAACTCATCTTAAAGAGTAACAGCCATTATTCATGTAACATTAGAATAATCAAGAGGAGAAACCTAGGAAAAAGTGAGAAAACAGGAGCAGAAAACAGAAATAGAATAAATGTATCTCTCTTCGAGGTTAGACTTTATCACAGCAAAATACTTCTGGTTGGATGTTTTATATTTTATGAGTAATAAACAACTCTGCTTATGACTTACCAACTCCAGTGATGAGGAGAAGGAATGACGCAAGCACAACTCGTCTGTTTTTCTTCACAAGTGGATGGGACACCCACCTGAGCAAACATATTTTTTAAAGTAAATGTGTTTGTTGTTGTGAGTGTGTGTGTGTGTGTGTGTGTGTGTGTGTTTAAGTTGTTTGAACTCACCCGCAGCAGTGTGCAGAAAGCTGTGTGACAGAACTCAAGGTGCTGAAGGACCACTGGGAGCTGCAGTAAGACAGAGTCGCAGGGTCGCTGTGGGGGAGAGCAGGAAAACAGACTTTATCTCACTTTCAAAGCACATGCAGGTAAATGTCACATCAACAGTTCTACCTATAGGACCCACCTGATTTTGAATAAGTTATTGAAAGAGGAATTGCCATTGCTGCCCAAGGCGTCTTCATTTTCCAGATTCTGAAAGAAGTAGCGGATGATAAAGTCAAGGAGTTGCAGTTTCAAGTAAACAACTATATATAGGTCTGTCAAAGTTAACGCAATAATAACGTGTTAACGCAAATTTGTTTTAACGCCAGAGGTTAAATAACGCTCCAAACTTGCACTAAATTTTGGAGAGAAAAACCTGTCACGGCCATTTTCAAAGGGGTCCCTTGACCTCTGACCTCAAGATCAGTGAATGAAAATGGGTTCTATGGGTACCCACGAGTCTCCCCTTTACAGACATGCCCACTTTATGATAATCACATGCAGTTTGGGGCAAGTCATAGTTAAGTCAGCACACTGACACACTGACAGCTGTTGTTGCCTGTTGGGCTGCAGTTTGCCATGTTATGATTTGAGCATATTTTTTATGCTAAATGCAGTACCTGTGAGGGTTTCTGGACAATATTTGTCTGTCGTTAATTGATTTCCAATAATAAATATATATATACATTTGCATAAAGCAGCATATTTGTCCACTCCCATGTTGATGAGAGTATTAAATACTTGATAAATCTCCCCTTAAGGTACATTTTGAACAGAGAACAAATGTGTGATTAATTTGCGATTAATCGTGATTAAATATTTTAAAGGTCCCATATTGTAAAAAGTGAGATTTTCATGTCTTTTATATTATAAAGCAGGTTTAAGTGCTATATAAATACTGTAAAACTATCAAAACGCTCAATATGCGGAGAAATACACACAGCCCGTATTCAGAAATTGTGCGTTTGAAACAAGCCGTTAGGATTTCTGTCCATTTGTGATGTCACAAATATACAATATTTAGACCATTACACGGTTTTAAACATAAACATTCTAAATGTGTCCCAGTTTATTTCCTGTTGCAGTGTATGTAAATAACATCAGCTGACAGGATGTAAACATGGACCCAAGCTGTTGCCTAGTAACGCAATTCCGTTGCAATTCCATTGAAATGTACTAAAACGGAGCGTTTCAGACAGAGGGTAAATACAGGTATATTCAGGCTGACAGTTTGAGGAAAATAAAGTTTTTTTTGAACATTACAGCATGTAAACATGTTCTAGTAGAAACACAAAATACAGGTATGAACCTGAAAATTAGCACGATATGGGACCTTTAATCAACTTACAGCCCCAATATATATATATATATATATAAAAACACACACAGTTGGTGTATATGTACCTGATACTTTAGGTTACTGTGTTCAGGGGAGCCGGCGGCAGCAGCAGCAGGAGAGGGATGAATCTGAGGTTTAGAGAAAGTTAGAGGACCAAATATCATCTCTCCTCCGCCTTCTCTGTCCTTCCATCCCTCCGTCTCTCCGTCAGACACAGCTCCATCCTCGTCTCCTTCCAACACGAAGGCGTCATCGATACTAAACTGCGTCGCCATGGTGACGGCCTCTCTCACACCCTGAGGTCCTGTGGCTTGATGCTCACTGTTGATTCAGAGTAAAGAAGATCAGTGTTAGAGAAACATTTTATGGTATCTTTTAGTGGAGACATTCATTGTCTACAACGCCAGGCCAATAGTACACGAGTTATGGAGCTAAAAAGGTGTTTTTTACTGCTGTAAACATGGGTATTTCTCGTTAAACACGCACAAATACTAAAACTAGTATGTTGCTCCATAACATCTAGCTAGCTATGCAATAAACTTTACCACTTTGTACAAAGCTTAAACGGCGAATATAGCCATAAAGTCAGAAAATAACTATTTGTTTTGCACAATTTAAGACTATACAACATAACAAAAAAGAAATAAATTAATAATATAAAGTGCAGGAAGAGGCAAAAAACCCACTGGGCTTATCTGAAGCCTCCACCTAGAGACAAGAATAATATAAAGCAATAATATGACTACATAATAGTGATAACAAACTATTAGGACAAGATTAATATAAAGAAATAATATGACTACATAATAGTGATAACAAACAATTAGGACAAGATTAATATAAAGAAATAATATGACTACATAATAGTGATAACAAAACAATTAGGACAAGATTAATATAAAGAAATTTTATGACTAAATAATAATGATAACAAACAATTAGGACAAGATATATATATAAAAACAACAATAACAATACAGTGTGTGTGTGTGTATGGTTAGTGTTTGTGAGGAGGATATTGATTTAAATATCTATAAAGACTTCTGGGAAATCATAACCAAACAACATTGTGAGTGGGAAAAAATAAAAAACATAAAAACAGATACATGGACAACATGGGGAAAAGCAATTACAAAACAGCAATTAAATGACCCTTTAAGCGACTTTTGAAACATTTGACAGATGAACAGTTTAGTGATAGATGTGAAAAGCTACTCCATAATTTGGTTCCCTTAAATCTTAAGCAGACTGGACCAGAGTTAAAGTAACTACTGAGCTAACAGGCTAGATGTTGTTGGTCTCCATTGTTTGTGGTGTTTCCGCTGCTAGTCGATCAGATGACCAGGAGGAAAACTTACTGTCTAAAGTTAAACTTTCTTCTCTCTTCTGGGAGGTT
The DNA here is from genome assembly GCA_916700995.1 of Hozukius guyotensis. Taxonomy (NCBI): domain Eukaryota; kingdom Metazoa; phylum Chordata; class Actinopteri; order Perciformes; family Sebastidae; genus Hozukius; species Hozukius guyotensis. The sequence continues at coordinate 5,812 of CAKALU010039364.1, forward strand.
CAGCTCGACTCCACGTCGTGAAGACACCAGTCACATCCTCGTAGACACTGTAAAATCTCTACAAAGCCTTCCTACAACTCATTGTTTTGTTAGAGATTGAGAAAAAAGATTTAGTAAAAAGTTTTGAGCTCCTTCCTTTTTTAGTACTCGGCTATTGATTGCACACGTCTGATTACGCCCAAAGCTCTCTGAGGGGAGTCAGTCTACTTAATCGAGTGTCGGTTTGTCGATCGATCGAGGAACAAGGCAAGGCAAGGCAGCAAAAGTGCAAAAGAACATTAAGACATAATTAAAACAGTTATAAAAACATAAAAACATTAAAGATTAGAAAATGAAAACAAGCTAAAAATTAAAGCTAGGATCGAAGCTAAAATAGAGTATAACACACGAGTAAACGCTCTAGTGCAGTATAAGATAATTATCTGGTTTAATAAAAGGCAGCAGCAAACAGGAAAGTGTTAAGCTTTGATTTAAAAGAACATTAAGACATAATTAAAACAGTTATAAAAACATTAAAGATTAGAAAATAAAAACAAGCTAAAAATAAAAGCTATAGGATAGAAGCTAAAATAGAGTACAACACACAAGAGTAAAAGGCAGCTTTATTTGTATAGCACATTTCAGCAACAGGGCAATTCAAAGTGCTTTACATAAACATTCAAGAACATTGCGACAAAGTGCAAAAGAACATTAAGACATAATTAAAACAGTTATAAAAACATTAAAGATTAGAAAATAAAAACAAGCTAAAAATAAAAGCTAGGATAGAAGCTAAAATAGAATATAACACACAAGAGTAAAAGTTATAGTGCAGTATAAGATCATTATCTGGTTTAATAAAAGGCAGCAGCAAACAAGAACGTTTTAAGCTTTGATTTAAAAGAACTCAGAGTTGGGGCAGTCCTGCAGTTTTCTGGGAGGATGTTCCAGATATTTGATGCATAAAAACTGAACGCTGCTTCTGCATGTTTAGTTCTGACTCTGGGGACACTAAGCAGACCTGATCCAGATGACCTGAGAGGTCTGGATGGTTCATAACATAGCAGAAGATCAGAAATGTATTTTGGCCCTAAACCATTTAGTGCTTTGTAAACCAGCAGCAGTATTTTGAAATCAATTCTCTGAGAGACAGGGAGCCAAGTATTTATACTGTTTAAGTATAATCCGGAAAATGTAGGTTACTCAAATTATTAAAGTAAAAGTACTCAATGTAGAAAAATGGCCCCCTGTCACTGTTATACTATTATATCATTAGACTACCTTTACACATGCATTATAATGTGTAAGCAACATTTTACTGTTGTAGGTAGAGTTTTTTTTTTTTAAAACAGTTTTATTACTGCAACTAATAATTTTCCTTGTGAATTATTTTCTTAATCAATCGATTTGATTGTTTTTGTAAATTTCTTAAAATAGTGACACATTCACAAATCTTGTTTTGTTCAACCAATAGTCCAACCTCAAAATGATTTTAAATGAATTAAAATTATTAAAATTATTAAAAGGAAGAGCAGCAAATCCTCACATTTAAGATGCTGGAGCCATGAAATGGTTGGAATTTTTATATGAAAAACAATTATGAAAAAAGTTTTTTTTCTCATTAGGCTAGTTGATTAATCAACTGATTGTTTCAGTTCTACTTCTATATATTAGGTAGAGTAGTTTAATCAATAAGCTAACAAAACATATTTTATAAGGTCTTTAAATGTTTTACATACACAAATCTAGTAACTAGTAGCTGTCAAATAAATGTAGTGGAATAAAAAGTACAATATTTACATTTCACCACTGCATCAAAAAGATGGAGCAAATGTTTCCCTCTTAAATGTTTAAAATTGCACAAAATGAAAGTACTGAAATATAGTGCCGGCTGTTGAAAAAGTAAACTTAGTGGTATATTGTATATAGTGTATAGTATAAATTGTGTAAAGTCCCTCCAGCTGGGGATCACAATAGTACCAATACCCACCAACAAATAAATTAAAAACTGTACTCAAAAATGTAATAATTGATTTAATCATTGCATTAAAACACTTGTGGCACACTGCCTCCATTAATTTGGTACTTCACTTATATGTTATTATTGTTGTCCACAAATGTGCCGACACTGTTTTCTGCCAATTAGCACAAACTGAGCTTGTGTTTGCCTTCCACTATGTTTTTGTCTGTGTATAGTCCTCAGTGCAACCTTTGGCAAAATCAAATTATGTAAAACACTTCAGGCAAAAACATTTTAATATGCAAATTGAAAATGAGCCAAAGTGAAACTGCTTATTCGCCCCAACTATTCGTAACTGTGTTCCACTTGTCAAGATTGAGCAGCTATAATTGATGATAAAAAAACCTGGATTTAAGTACTGATATCATAAGCAATACAATATTTGCAAGGCAAAAATAAATGCAATGAAGGCAAAATAAAAACAGGAATATAAATCATCCCACTTGGCATCTGTTGCCAACTTGTGAAATCATGTGATTTCCAGCAAGTCAGAAGACCTGCATTATGCAAACAAACATCTCTAAACCAACAATCACAGATTAGTCATTGTTGGTCACAGTTTAGAGGAGCAGACAGTCAGAGGTGGTAGATGGAGTGAACAGTGACGGGTGTGGCAGAAAAAATAACTGGTGACTGAATTTGGATACATTTGAAAATTCAAAAGGTGTGAGTTATTTAATGTTTCTCTGATTTTTTTTGTTGATTAATCACTGAACCAAAGCCATATTATTTATAGTATATTATACATTACTGTTCAACTATACTTTATCCTCTAAAGTTTCTTATAGGATTAATCTCTGACAAGGGTGTATTTATTGCAAATGGAAGCTGGAGCTAAATGATCACAGTTTACAAAGTTTTACTAGTGGGCAACATGTTTCACAGATTGCGCCACATTATTGATCTTTTTTTTTTGACTGGGTGTCATATTCAGTTTGAAATCCTAACTTGCAAAACAACTTCATCAACTTCCCATTTTAATTTTGCTCGCTTTGCTCTGCTCTCTGCATTAGATGAAACTACAGGCCGTACTTTGCCTCGTGCTGCAGCTCACTTTTGAGGTAAACTTACCTTAATGTTTACCAATATCTTCCATCCATAACCATTATTATACTAGTTGACCAATATGCTTAAACTTCATCTTTCTTGACTCTTGAATTTGGCAAACTTTCCTTCACATGTTTAACACTGTGTTTCTATTTAGCTTTCGTCATGCGTAAACCTCCAGGTGGTACCTGGTTCCACTCTGGTGCTGCCCTGTCTCACATTTCAAACTGACTACAGTGCAGCGACCATCACCTGGCAATTCAATGGTCTTAATACATTTCCGTAACTACCAGCACTATTATCACTGCATTGCAAAAGTATACAGTTATACATCTGTTCAGTTTGATCTTTTTCTGAATACAGGTGAAGATGTGAGTGCTCAGATGCCTGGCTCGCCTAGAGTTAAACAGGATGGCATGTTTCTCTCTATATCCCCTGTTACTGTTGCCAACCAGGGCGAGTACTCGTGTTTGATAAAGGAGAACAATATGGAGATAATAAGGTCATTCGCTGTTACAGTTGATGGTGAGAAACATACACACGTCTTTTATCATGGTTGTGTCTAGAAGGTAACACTCAAATTGCGAAACTCTTGCGAAATGGTTACGGTTAGGCATTGACCTCGAATGGTTAGAGTTAGGCATTGACCTTAAATAGTTAAGGTTAGGCACTGATAATGGTTACGGTTAGGCATTGACTTGGAATAGTTAAGGTTAGCCATTGGCCTTGAATGGTTAAGGTTAGGATAGGTCGTCGGGCAGCGAGTCTCACAAGAGTTTTTGCAAGTTTTCGCAATTTGCGGATTACCTATAGACACAACCTTTTATCATATATACACAGTGGGGCATTTTGAACTTGGGTAGAAAAAATAACCATATATATATATATATAAAACATTCAACAAAAAGTTTGACTCTAAAAGTGTTTGAAGTGTTTGTACCTCTCTCTGCAGATTCCATTAGCTTTACCATTAAGGTATTGGAAGGCTTCCCCGCTCACCTCCCGTGCTATTTCCCACCTTCCAGCCAAGTCAAGGCCAATGCACTCTGGTTCAAAGAGAGGGGTATTAACAGGAGGACACAGCTGAATCTTGAGGACGATTCAACAGCTGATAATAAGAGAGTGGAGCTGCTTTATCCACTCGACCGTGATCAGACCATCATAATCAGAAACACTGGGATGGAGGATGCTGGACTTTACTCTTGTCAATCTGCTGAGGGGGACACACTGGGCACGGTACATGTCATTGTTGAAGGTGAGTTTGGCAACCTTTTATATACTTCTATGCTACTGCACAGTCCATGCAAATTTTTTTTATTTTTATAAGAATCGTTGTGTTTTCGTCAGCTTAGAATGAGCCCTTAATATGTATATAGGTAGCGGGTCCGCCATGTTGCTCCGCCATGTTCCTACAGTAGCCGAGAACGGACAAACCAAACACTGGCTCTAGAGAGAGAGCATTTCACATTTTCAAATCACTACCGTGGTACCGCCAACCACCATCTGACTTCCATTACTCCTAAAGTAGTATTATAATGGTAAGGATGGCCTCTGAGTGAGGCGAACGTCGTTACCAATAAGGTTACCGCAGGGTTATTCAGTAGGTTGCAATCTGCAATCACACCAATAGATGTCACTAAATGCCACACACTGTACCTTAAACTTTCTTTCAGTTGCTCCTACCGATGTTCCTCACTCGTGCAGTGGTTTCACCTCGCCGTGGGAGCCCTGCCAGGACGAGAACAGTCGCACAGGGGGACCCATGTTGCAGGAATCCATCACAGAGTTTTCCATGAAGCTGTATTCTTACCTCAGAGAATCACAACCCTCCAGCAACTTGCTCTTTTCTCCCATCAGTATCAGCGGGTTACTGTCCCACTTGTTGTTAGGTATGACAAGAGGAAGCAGGTTCCTCATTTTTTAAAACATCATAATGATTATTCATTATTCTTGTATATTCTAAAAGTATTCTTATTCTCAACAAATCCAATGAAAAAACTAAAACCAACAATGAGTTGAAGTATTGCCCAGATGTCAAAAGTCGGATACAGCTTATTCCTGTGTGCCACAGATCTCAATCGTTGTTTTAAAAACACCTCACTGAGCCACACTGTTGCAAAATGTGACATGTTGCTTCATTACGATGAACTTGGGCACTGTAGTTTACTTTCAATTGATCCCATATACACTGTTCTGCTGCCAGAAATACTTTCTAGGGCACCAAATCCACCTCTGAAAATAGTCCCCTAAAAAACACAATTTACTCCTGTTTGAAAAATGTTTGCTAAAAACTACAGGGCCCAGCTTTTTTAGGAAATGATACTGCCTTTTTTTTTTTTTTTTTAAATGAAAGTATATATTTTTATGACATTTTGTCAAATATTTATACCTTCAGAAGGAAGAAATGGGCTTAGGGCTGAGAGCCACAGACAGGCAGGGGACGTATTGGGGGGACAGACTAATGCATTGATGCTTTTTGTCTTTTCATGGGATTTGTTGCCAACAAGAAAAATATAGAATAACGCCAACCTCATCCGTTAAGATTCTTTGGTCTAACAAGCATGAATCTGAGCAAGATGAACTTTTATATAACTTGGAAGTTTCATAAAAATGTTTCTCACTTTGAAATGTCACAGGAGTTTTACTGCACTTATATTAAATGTCAGACATATCTTGCAGCTTTCAATATCACTCTAAAGTTCAGTACATCTCTTTCTATATAGTCTTTTTCTTCATTCTGCTACCTTCAGGTGCACGAGGTGAAACCCGTAAAGCCATTGAGAGGGCCGTCTGCGTGCCTCATGACTTCCACTGTGTTCACCACCAGATGAAGAAGCTGAGAGACAATCTGTCTGGCTCCTTGCAGATGGCTTCTCAGATCTACTATAACCCACGTATTACTATCACTGTGTGAAGCTCATAAAACAGCTGCAGTCAGGGATAGATGCAGAGATTCTGAGTGCATACAAAAGGATCTCTATCTCTCTGGCTCATTGTGGTTTCTCTGTTCCTTTTCTCAGAAATGAATCTGAGTGAGTCCTTTACTAACCAGTCCATCCAGTTCTATGAAGCGGAGCCCACCATGCTGCTGGAAACCAGCGAGGAAAACACAGAGATGATCAACAGCTGGGTGGCAAATAAGACCAACAATAAAATCCAACATTTGGTTGACTCCGTACCACCCAGTACACAGCTGATGCTGCTCAACGCTGTCTCCTTTAGTGGTCAGTAGCCTATAATGTGTGTGTGCGCAAGTGTGTGTATGTGCATGTGGAAATGGTGCAAACTAATAAACTGTGTGTGTGTGTGCTTTAGGTCAGTGGAAGGTCAAGTATGATATGAAACCCAGGAAAGGACTTTTCACAAAACTGGACGGTGATCTGGTGAGGGTGCCGATTCTCTATCACCCGAAATACTCCGCGGCAATGACGTACATAGTTGAGCTAAAGGCACAGGTAAGGAACATCCAAAGCCCACCCATTCACAGCAGAGGTTTTCAAACTATAAGGAGGGTTGAAGGGAGAGTGCGGGGGAGAAATGTGAGGCAAAGATATCGTGTGACGCACTAGTGGACTCAGCGAGGGGAGTGCCACCGTGTTCGAGAAAAAAAGAAAACAGCAAAAGTGGATGCCGCTATGGTAGATTCAATATGATAAAGTGCCCTCTAGTGGCCTTAAAATGAACAAAACATGAAGCAGTGCCATGTAGTCTGCCCTACATGCTCCTGCCCCTCAGACAGCAGGAGTCCACCACTGATTTCACAAAGGTGAAATGGCATACATATGACATATTATACACATACTATATGTTCAGTGTGACTTACAGTTTCTGAGGATATCATTTTTAATGTCTATCGTGAATAGACCATAAACATCCATAAATCTGCCCAGCCATCATAGAAAAAGGATGCTCCTTATAACTCCAGAACTTGCCTGAGAATCATCATGTTTTTAAGTTTTTCAGTATTATACTTTTAATGCAAATTTGCCAATATGTAATCAAATATATAGGCAAAAAAAAACGTTCCAACCCGGCTTGCGACCCTTCTGTGTGGAGTTTGCATGTTCTCCCCGTGTTAGCGTGGGTTTACTCCGGGTTCTTCGGCTTCCTCCCACAGTCCAAAGACATGCAGGTTTGTCTCTGTGTGTCAGCCCTGCAATAGTCTGGCGACCTGTCCAGGGTGTACCCCGCCTTCGCCCAATGTCAGCTGGGATCGGCTTGAAGCGGTCACAGATAATGGATGGATGGATGGATAGTTATAGTCCACAGCTAACTAGCTAACTGAATGTTGTGTCTAGAAGGTATCTCGCAAATTGCAAAATCTAATTGAGATCTGCAAAAACTTGAAAAAACTCTTGCAAAACTCGCTGCCCAACGACCTATCCTAACCTTAACCATTCGAGGTCAATGCCTGACCTTAACCATCTCGCTCGTATCGAGACTTTCCCCAATTTGCTGGTTCCTTTCTCGACATGACCCATGACTCCATGGAAACATTATACTTCCTGTTTCCATCTCCCAAAGCATTATGGGAACTATAGTTTTAAAACTTGGATCATGATTATCCCCAAAATAGAAGTAGGACAAAGAATAATAATACGAGAGACAAAATCCATTAATATTAACTTTTTTAGCCTATTCAAACTTTGATATTTGAGTAGATGGGTTGGGTGTCTTGGAGGGCGCAGTTGTCTCAAAGGTGTCTGGGGTGGGCACAGTGTTAGACTTTGAAAACCCCTGCTATACAGTAACACCTGGATTTTTTTTTTCCAACAGGTGGCGAGGCTTGCTCTCTCGGGTGACAGCAGTCTTTACATCGTGCTGCCTCGCTCCAACACAGTGACTGACCTGCAGCAGGTGGAGAAGTTGATGACGGACACAGCTGTGCGTCAAATGATAGAGCAAATGAAAACAACATATCCTGAGCTAATCGAGGTCACTCTGCCCCAAATCAAGCTGGATATCCAACCAGACATGAACATGCTTATCAAGAAATTAGGTTTGTTCATCTTTCATGTTCTTTTCTGTCCGTTAGAATCATTCAGCTCATTAATACCACAAATTGAAAACCACCCATGCTTTCAGCTAGTGTAGGCCTTTATCTACCAGCCAGTAGACGGCCATTAAGTCTCATTTGTGAAATAAGCATACCTTCTGCTCTTTGATCTCCCTGTATCTGATCCACTTACTTTGCTTTCGTCCCTGTTTTTTCCCCACCATCACCTCTCCGCACTTTTCTTTCTCTTTTCCCCCAAACCAGGACTGTCGTCACTCTTCGAGGGTCCCAACGTGTGTGGTCTCTACTCCGAAGACAGGTTGGTTCTGGACGATGCCAGACACAGAGCCTTCCTCGCACTGACCGAACAAGGAGTCGAGGCCGGGGCCATCACCACTATGTCGTTCTCTCGCTCCTTCCCTTCCTTCTCTGCCCTGCGGCCTTTCATCATGCTGCTGTGGAGCGACCAGGCCAATGTGCCACTCTTTATTGGCAGAGTGACCGAACCACGAGAGACCAGAAAAGAGAGAGAGGGAATGGAGATGTAACAGATGGGAAAAAAGGGCAGGAAAGAATCAAATATAAACAAAGGATGTCTGGTAGAATGGAAATACATTCAATTATCTTACTGTGCTTTAACACAATATAAATTCAGTATCCGTATTGTTTCAAGTAGTTACTAAAGTGAGCAGTGACCCTCACAAAAACATACATCCACGCCTGGGTGTGGATTGTTCTCAAAGATGATGATGAATAAACACACATTAACACACACATGTGCTGCCTGTCTTGTGTTTTTTTTGAAGAATGAATCAGAATCGTGGATCATTCAAAGGAAGACAGACGACCACTGAAACAACTTCAATTTATTTTGCGAAGTAGTTACACAAACCCACCACAGGATGGCAGCCATACTGTGTGATTGACATTGACAGTGAATACACAGGGACTGCAGTAGTGAATTCCCCATCTCATGCGCCCCTGCCCTCCTGCATCATTACCACTGATTTCAATTTAAGGAAGACGAAGTGTCAAAATCTGTGACAGTAAAGGTTTTTTTTTTTCTTTAAAGCAACAGCTTGCTTGATAAAGCACAGCAACTGAGCAAAAAATACCCTGAATCATCGTATTCACAAACAAACAAACGCACACTGATGGCATAGACTGTAAACACATCAGCATTCAGAATGATCAGCTATGGTTGCACTCTATTATACAAGCCGATAGTGATTGCTAAACATGCAGCTGTATTGCAGATAAAATGATTACATAAGCAAAGCGGGGTCAATAGACAAGAGTCAGAAAATGTGACTGTAAACAAAAACCAGCAGATCCAGAGACAGGAATAAGCAACCCAGCCTGAAATGTGAACTCTATTAGATCACTGTCACCCAGCCTAGCCCCAATCTAAGTACTGAGTATGCCCAGAAATACATCTTTGATGCCTGGATAACATAATGTTGTTGTTTTGGTTTGATTATCTCACTGCCGACGTGCTGGGAGTTCTGATGTGCATAGAGAAAGTACAGAATAAACGTTGCCAAACCCTCTGGTTAAAGTCATTTAAGGTCTAACTGAAGATTTGTTTAAGCGTACGGTTTACACCACATGGTCCAAGCTTCGATAATGCCCAAGCCCTTTTTTATTCTAAACCTAATTCACCACCGAAGGATCCATTTTTTTTGCAGTCAACGATGAGACATTCACAAGGTTGTTGAAGGACACCAAGAATATGAGCAGCCGGATCGATTCAACAGTTAGAAAAACTCCCGGAGGCCACTGACCGACTGTGGGTGTGCTTTCGTGAACCAGTGTATGGCCAGAGCTGTAGAGATGGATGAACCGAGGGAGTACATTTGATATCCTGGCAAGCATTTCGACGATTCAGAGTTAGTCTGGCCAATATACACCATTCACATACAGAGATGGGCATCGATACACATAACAGGCATGTGGGTTTAAGTGTGCAGTCTGGTTAGTTTTTCAATCTATTGGATCCCGATCTGTGATCTCTCCCCTGCCCCTTGCTGCCATGCATGCAGGATGAAATCCCCCTTTACCTCCTGAGGTTAAAATGTAGGAGGGGGGGTTCTACTAACAGCACAGTTTATCTCAGCAGGTAATCGTGTGTCACAGACATGGACACCATAGTCTCAGTGTCTCCTGTCCAGACCTGATATTTAATAGGTCAGAAGGAATGGGATGAATGTAACATTGATCACAGCAGTGACTCCAGCTAATGGTCGATTTCAGCCAAATATCTTACATAACTTTTCAGATCCTCTCTGTCTGGGGGTGTGCAAAGGTGAATCAGGGGATATTTTCCAGCTTTTGGGCAACCATAAATCAGATAAGAAGACCAATCAAATGCCTGCATTTTCTAATTAATACATTACTGCAGCGATATTGCTGTGCAGGGAGAAAATGTTGCATCATCCATGACTCTGTCGGAGCCAGTGCTTGAAGTAAAACCTAGAAGTGAATGAGTTGAATTAGAATATGCTAAGTGAAAAGGGCAAGTTGTTTTTTTTTCCATTTGATTTAATGCCTTATTTTTATTTTTTCTTTATTATGACATTTCTTGTGGAAAATTGTTTATAAGGACCAAAATAAATTATTACTACTACTACTAAAACTAAAAGTGGAAAAAAATAACACACATTTTGGCGTGTTTTGGATGGTATCTATTTTTCTACAGTGAATAAAACATAGGCTATTATGAGAGAGATAATGCAATGCCACGCGCGAGCTTTGATGCTCGCAGAAGGCCTACAACCGTGTGAAAATGGCCATGGCCGGGTTTAAGTGCAATCTATACGTTTCGTTGGTATAAGAGAAACGTAATATGTGCGTAGCGAGACAGAGAGAGAGATTTCCAGGGCGTCAAATACCGGCGCTTTGTCACAGCCATCGGCGTGTGATACCGCCACACAAGGCACCCTTTAGCGCCATATAAGACGCACTGAGCTTTCTATTAACTACAATGTAAACCCATCCGCAGCAACAGTAAACGCTCAGAGAATGTGTGCCGGGAGTGTGGTGACGTAGTTTAAAGACCGAAAAAAACACACATGGTGGCGGGAAGGGAGGTGGATGGGTCCAACAAACACAAGGCTTTCATCCAGGAGACCGCTGTTTGTGTTCCGTGCGTTAAGTTTCACTTTCACGTTTCAATCAGCTGTTCGTTCGTGTCCCGTGTTCACAACGTTCAGTTTCATTTTCACTTTAGAAATGTAGTAGTTTTAAGCCTAACCATGTAGTTTTTTCCTAAACCTATAGTGGCTTTGATGCCAAAACCTAAAGTGACGCCAAGGGGTGTGATAAAGCGGCAGTATATGATGAGTTGGGATGAGAACGTGTTGGCTCGGAGCATGCCGGCAGCTTGTGAGAAGTGTCGATGCATAACAAAAAGACACGGTACACTAAAGAGTAAAACGTAGAAGAGCTGGTGTTGTGTCGAATACTGTTTCCCCGTCGATATGCGTTTCCCCCTACCTAAACCTGAACCAACCCTTATCCCTAATCCTAGCCACCGAGGGGGGGCGCTATCATTTTAACAGGAGGGAAACAGACTTAAACATAACACCGGCTCCCTTCGAGCACTGGTTGGAGCAGAATTGGAGTCACTGAGGTAAACCCGCTTGGATCCTGTTGAAATCTGGTTCATAATGCTGCAGCAAAGTATAGGTACAAACGGCACCTCCAAAAAGCAATATCCGTTCAGCCTTTCATCAGGAAAGTCAAAAAGAGCGGTCAGAGGGGACACATCAAGGTATATTCCATGCTTAAAGTTGCTCTATGACTGTCTGGCAATGGGAGAGAGGGATGGCAAAGGGTCTGGCACACACGATTGACAGCTTGTCAGTGTCCCCCAGCCAGGAACGCTCACACCACTGAGGCCTGCGGTGGTGGTGGCGGCGGCGGCGGCGGTGGCGGTGGCAGAGGATTTCTTGTCCTTTGTTATTATTTCTTCACACCTCTGTGGTTCTAAAGTTGGACGGAGACATTTTGAATGGGGCGTGACGTGAATACAGAGAGACACACACACTGCACAGACAGAAAAATGTAGGCACTCATATTCTCATAGCCCTCATGCACACACACGCATTCACACACACATACGGACACGTTAATGTCTGATATGAACGTGTATAGAAAGCCACTGTCACTTAAAGACAATGAAAGACATAAGAACAAGAACACTGAAACGGTAAAGGTACAAATCCACCAAATGGATCATTTTGTGCTTTATAATACGGTGTGTTGTTTTGCATCAGATCAACAACCACTAAAATAGAAACTTCTCAGTACATAACATTCCCGCTCCTGTAACTACATACCACATTATGAGTCACTAGCGTGCACACACCTTTGGCGCCTTTCACTGAATGAATTTTGAGTACATTAATCTCAAATCTCTTCATTAGGTGTAAATTTGAATGACAGAATATGAGCGACTTCCACAATACAGTAAGGTCTAAAGCACAATTTTGTGAGTATTGTTTTGTTACGTCAACACTTTAATGAGGACATCGTCACAATTTGGTTCACCTTTTAAAAAAAAAAAAAGTATTCAGATTACACCTTATTACCATCACTAATATTAGTATATACTAATACTTGGTGCAGTAATTATTGGCGTTATTTTCAACATTATTATTGCATGTTTTATCCTTTGCTCTTATTACTGCTTTACTTGGTCTCTGTTATCAACCATCTTCCAGTGAGACAAATGTGTGTGTGTGTGTTAGTGTGTGTTAGTGTGTGTGTGTGTGTGTGTTAGTATGCATGAATGTCTTGTGTAATTTAGTCCGGTTTGTCACCGCTCGGGGCTCCTTGCTGTGTGAGCGTATGCCAGTACTCCACTTTCTTCCCTTTGTTTTTGAGACAGTCGAACCAGTGTCTGAGTCTCTGTCCGCTTGCATTGATGCCCAGCTCCACTCCACCTGCACACAGGGAGGCAGAAACAGAGAAGAAGAATCAGGAGGTGATGGGGAATTGTTCTTGGAGGGTAATGAAAGGAGACAGAAATTGGGAGAAATCTAGGAAAGGAACGAAAGAAAGAAAGAAGCACTCATCTTTTACTTAGTTAAAAGTACAAATATAACAATCTAAAAAATACTCCATTAAAAGTAAAATGTCTACAGAAAAGTGTCCCTTGTGACTGATATATTATTGTATATTATACTATTTAATTGTCAATACTAATGCATCAATGCACATGTATCAGTTTACTGGGTAACACTTCATTTTACTGGTAAATCTCTAAAATAATTAGCAAGTAAACTATTTGAAATTTCTTTGGAAGTACTGCCAAATTACCCCAATATTTACCTCAAAATGTATCGAAAATTACTTTATTATAAACATGATTTAATAATTATATGCTAAAATAGCATATAATCCTTAAAATAGGCCCCTTAAGCTTGAGAATTGGCTGTGCGCTGCTCTTCATCGGAGATGGAAAACCGAAACTCATAGAAGAGACTTCTGATCATTGTGTGACTTATTGTCTACACAATTGTAAGCTGGTAGCTAATGTAATGATTCAGGGAGTTTTTTGAGAAATTTCAAATAATTTATTTGCTAATTATTATCTATTTATCAGCAGACATGGAAATAAAGCATTTAAATTAATTTTGTATTCTTTTCCTGGAAATATATTAAATAAATTACCAGCTATTGGGAAATAACGGAATATAATTCATAAATAATGTTTATAATAAAGTAATTTTAGATAAATTGAGGTAAATATTGGGGTAATTTGGCAGTAATTCCAAAGAAATTTCAAATGGGTTACTTGCTAATCATCACCTAATTACCATGAAATTTGTGGACCTGTAAAATGAAGTGTTACCCAATAAACTCCTCCATCTGTCACATTAAAGCAGTGAAAGTGTCCTTCAGATACATTGATGGGTCCATCTTACATACATCAGCAGCAGGATATTGCATGTAGTTTTTCTTGTGCAATATCAGTAGAAATCACCAAGATGGAAACAGTTGCAAAATTAGCTCTAACTGCACTGAACAAACAGCTCACCTGAAAGAAAGAGGATATGGATTGCATTTTGTCTGTTACCCATCACCTACATTTGCAAACACAACAATGCAGTTACTTTTTAAAAGTGTTTTTGGAGCTTTTACAAAGAACATTTACACCACAAACTTACAATGAGTATTCACTGTGATCTAAGTAGTTTTCAATGTACAACTTCAGAAGTCAATTCTAAATAAAACCACAGTAATAAAATGCTGCTGAAGCAGACTCTCACTTCTTATGGCTTAGTTAAAGCTGCAGTGGGTAGAAATGGAGCAAATATGAATATAAAATATGAATAAAAAAAGTTATTTTTATAAAACGGTCACTATATTCTGAAAGTAGTGCATGAGAGGAGTAATCTAACAAAAATCATGTGCCTCTGCATCCTCCGGTGCTCCTAATGGCATCTGCAAGATTTCCCTGAGCGGAGGGAAACAACCAATCAGAGCCGAGCTGGAACCTTGCCGTCTCTGAGCAGCTGTCAATCACTCGCGAACTCCGATCAAACTAGGCAGCGCTGATCAAATATGAATCAATATTCTGTTACTGTAATGCCTATTTCTCGCCTCAAATGTTTTCAGAAACATCTTGTAGTGTACTGTTTAGCTGTAAATCGAGAAAGTTTGTGACCCGGAAGCCATGTTGAGATCTCTTGAGGAAATACCAAACACCGCCCACCAGCTGGAGCACAGCCAATAGGAACGCTCTCTCTCTGAAATGACCTGTGATTGGTCAAAGTCAAAGATTTTTTAAAGCCTGTAAACAGAGCCATGAGGAGGTGCAGAAGTCTAGTTTTCTCTCAGAACACTTGAATTACAATATGCTGAAAGGTTTTTATGGACGTTTTGCCCAATGATGCCAAAAACATTCTGCCTACTGAAGCTTTAAACAAAACCTCATCAAATTCAATATTTTTTTGTGGAGTTCATGAATAGCAACAACAGAAAAATCAGTAAAAAGAGAGCAGCAATGAGGTCCGATGGGTGATTTCAAAAGTGAATATCAGTTTGTGAATTTGAGCTGAAGTGCACCACAAAAAATAATCAACTTCCCTGTTAGTGGTTGAAATTAAAAACAGGTTTACTGAGACTGCATAGTAACAGCTGGTTTTGTTATCCTCTAAATATCTACCCTGAGTGACTTACAGTAAATATTAGAACAATACAGGAGGTTATCAACTTTACTGCTCATATCCTGTGTATGCATATGTATTTTAAAGCTCAAAAAGCTATAATGAATTGATTTGAACACATGAAACATTATTAATAACTTCATGTAATGCAAACAATAAATGAACACAAAACATCTGTCCCACTTGCTCTCCAGGCAGAAATAAGGATTTTATATCAAGAAAAGATTAAAATACAATTCACAGTTGAATGCATCAAATGAGCCAAAAGTGAAACATTCTACAAAAAGTCTTCATTGCTTTTATTCATTAACAGTGAACACAGCCCTCAAACACTCATTAAAATACTCTAGGTTTGTTTGTTTGTATTTTTACATCAGGTTTGGTTATGTGCTGTGTATTGTTCATCCCGACTAATTATTTAACACACCCTCCCGTTGTTGCAGCTTCCTCCCACATCAACTGGACACCTATTTGCTCTGCCTGAATTGTTCATTTCAGGCTTCTGCTTCTTCTTCGCTGATTCTTTAATCTCACGTTTAAAAGAAATACAGCAAATGGGTCGAAAAAATACAAACTGATTATATCTAAATATATGATAAAGATTTGCTCTAAGAAAAAATCAAATCATCATTAACAGACATCACACAGACTGGATTATGGTGAATTAAAAAGGAGAATAACTAGATAAAGACTCAGACATGGGGCACCACACATATGGTTAAATCAATAACTGTCAACTCATCTGATCAAACATTTCTGGCAAGATATCTAAAAAGCTGTCTAAATGTGACCAACAGTGAAGCCTTGTGGTTGAACGTTGTGTCACATTGTACAACATGTTATGTCCAACTTCACCCAAGAGTCCGGTCATAGTGTCTTTCAGCAAGAACCCTATAATGTGCTTCTGTGCCATTTATTATGAGCACAGATATTAACAAAATAAAGATGCAAACACAGGAAAATGAAAATGCAAAGAAGAGGAATCCAACATGCAGCACACAGTGCTGAAAGCCGCCTGCTGATAGCTGAACTGTCTCTCATATGAAGATAAATTAATACATGCACCACACAACACTTCTTCTATAGGCTAATATTTATTATAGTTCAGTGCCGTTTAGCATAGATCTGATTTTTAAATATATATATATATTTGTGTTTGACTGAGTTTATTTTATTCAACAATAAATGGGATTGATATTCATTAATTTTATTGTCATACTTGCTATAGTGTTTATTTTTGACAGTAAAATGTCCCATTTAGTACATATCTTGGTTGCAACTCTTTAATAACCAAATATAAACGCCCCCGAAAGCTGTAAGTATTTCTCCATATCATTATGTGATATATTTATAAAAAAATAAGCAACAATCAACATATTAAGATATAATTAATTAAGAGTTTAACACTGAAAAACTCCAACAATCCCATCAACTGTCATCTGATTGTGATTCAAACGTTGCTGAATTCATATTGGTGCAAGGACGTAGGTGACCTTTTATCAACTGAGCAAACAGACTTGACTGACCACAGTACACAGTGGGAAACTAAAGTGACATGGCGTGTCATTTTTTGGGGGGGATTTCCTGTGTTGCTAATCACATCCTGCCACCACAAAAGTTCCCCATGAAGAAAAAGGAAATGCACCCTTATCAAATAATTGGTTTGGCTTTCATTATGACACCACTTCAAACACATTACAGTCATAATAATGAGACTTATTTTAGCTTGCTTGTACCACAGTGTGATATTTTGCAGAGTGCAAATTCAGTGTGTTACAGATTTCTTTGCAACTGCCAAGACACGAAAAATGATAGAATTATTGAAACCACTGACTCGTGTAACCTATATTGTCTGCTTTACACTTATTTTGAAATTCTAAAACACACTTTTTGCCCATAACTACACACGGTTATCTACATTCATTCAAAACTAAAAGCCTGTGTGTTGTTTGCCAACTGTTACTGTCTGCCATTGAAATACCAACTCAATTATCAATCACCTCGTCCCAGAATGCACCTGTGAAAACACCTGTAACCAATTAGATCCCTTAGAAATCAGAGCTTGAACACTAGAAATAGGATTCAGGTTTGCTCTTTGGTGTGCTCAACAATGTGGGGCAATTTTGTAGAGAGAGAATTTTGGGCCTTATGATCCCTTATAAAAAGAGCAGTGTTTGTTCTGGGCTCCTTGTCATGTTGCCACCAAAAACACATTTCCCCTCTAAACTTCTCACATGGTTTCATTTCAATAATTGTTTGATGCAAAAAAAAAGGCAAAAAACTCTCCAATATTTCACAATAAAGCACAAGTTAGAGAAAAGTCTGAAATGTGAACACAGATTTGAGTGACAGAAATTTGCGTAAGTTTGGAGCGTTAATTAACCTTATTCGCGACAACCTAGTATGACCAATGGATTCCTTATGTTTTGTAGTTTCATATGATACCAGTATCTTCACTCTAGCTTTAAAACTGAGCCTTCCACAATCTAAAAATCGCAAGTTGCGTTAATGAGTTAAAGAAATTAGTTATCGCATTAACTTTGACAGCCCGAATTATACGTTTTCTGAAATGTATATATGTTTAAATTTGCAAATGAGGCATTATCTAATGTTAACTTTTGGTGAATTTAGGAGAAATCTGCAGGTGCTAATAGACAAGTCAACACAAATCCATGTATGATAAATAAATATGATGCGTGTTATGTGAACAAATCAGCATGTGTGGCGAAAAGGAATTTTGAGATCTATAAACACCACACGTACTGATAAAAAACATTACAAAATGTCACACTTTAAACAAAGAACTTGAAGAAGGTTGTTAAGAAAACACTTGTAATGTGTAATAATAATAATAACAACAGAATATTTACTTATTAAAATACATGTTCATATATTCATTTCCTCTTCACTTGAGTGTAGAGATCCTCTGGGCCGTTGGCGGTCTGTCTTAAGCCGTTTGCTGTCTGGGACACTTTGACCTGCGCATACAACGTATCCTGCTGCTGTCCACCGTCCTGCTGTGAGGTCGAGGACGGTTCAGGTCTCCGCTTGGAGAAGTCGATCTCTCCATAATGAATGTCTCCTGTTTCTGTTTCTCTGGCTGCCTCCTCAGCTGTTTGGCTCTGTGAAAAACAGACCAAAAAAGATCATGTACTTCACCTAATTTTGTCAACACTTCCACTGCTATAATAATGTGATAATCAACAGAATAATCAGCTTTTATTGGACACAAAACTTGTTGCTGTGCAAAAAGAAAAATATCTTTATAATCTTATGTATATGTAGATACAAAAGTGGATTATTAAAGTGGGTTCCTAACAGGATGTTTCATCATATTTCCTGTGCGTGTCCACATTTAGTCACTAATGAGGAACCTGTTCAGTCCGGTAACTCTCTAGCCTAGATCTGATGAGTGCAGACAGTATGACTAGTTAGAAAAATACTCATAACACATAATTCTCTAAAGTATATTTACGTACCTGTGTCTGTTGTGAAGTTGTATGTTTGAACTTTAACCACCTGGAAGACATAAGAGGACTGCCAGCTTCATTTTTCTGTATAATCATAATCGCCTTTGCATATTTAACAAGTTTCAATACATAAGTTACAAAGTGCTTTAAATACAATTTAAAAATCATCAATAAAATACAGAAAAAGACAACAATTAATAATACAATACCAATAACTACATAAGAGCAAGTCCTTTTTCAGTTTAGAGGATTTGAAAGCTGAAAGTTTTTCACCCATTGGTTGAGACCACAACAATTTTCCTGCTTGTATAACAAACATTTGATGCTTTAAAAGTGAATAAAAACATTTAAATTCTAAAACTCTTGAGTTTTGATTCAGACACACTAAATATGTTTGAATTATTCCCTCATTCCTGATCTAGTGTCTGGCTGCAACGTCTAGACGGTTCTAGTTCAGACAGGTATACACTGCGTTACAGTAGTCAATACGAGATGTGACATATGCATAAAGGTTCTTGAATTACAAGGATAATTAAATCATAGATATTTTATGTAAGTGAAATAGGATTGTGTGACTGCAGTGGTGTGCTTTGTTAGATTCAAATCACCATCACAAAGAATGCCTAATTCCCGCAGGGGGATTTTATATTTAAAGACAGTGATCTAAGGTTTCTTACACTGATTTGTCAACATAAGGTTTCAAGATGTTTTCTGACATCCAATCATTTACATAACTTATACACCCAATTAGCATGTCCGGTTGTGCGATAATGAGAGACTCAAGAAAAGGGAATAATGTCATCTGTATAAAAACGAATATCCGTGTTCTGTATGTGGTTATTGTGACCTTGAAGCAGCATGTAGACACCAAAGTAATGGCCCAAATATAGAATGAGGAACTCCACAAACACACTTTTGGCTTTGAATTTTCAGTAAAAAAGAAAGAAAGATATGAATGTAAACAGACATTCAGTCAAAATAGTGTGATAGTGTAACAGTGATACATACTGACAAATCACCAGTATGATCAACAAGCTAATCATATATTAAAAATGACAAGAAAATATGTAAAGAAATACAATCAATTTGGGTGAATAAATCTGGATATGAACATGATTTGAGATACTTACCAAATGGCAACAACCGCACAGATCAGTACGATGACCCCAATGATTGCTCCAACAACTGCCCCCCATGGTGAGGACTGTGAGGAGCGATCAAGCTGCTTTGCTCCTACAGAAACAAAAGTCAAGTTAATAAAAATTATGGCAAAAATTGCAATGCAAAAATGCTGCGTCAATTATGTTTGCAAATGTGGTGTTATCCAGGAATAACTGCTCCTATTACACAACTGGATGAAGCGCCCTTCTGTGTTTACCTTCGTTAGTGACATGGATCTCCAATGATGTTTGTTTGCCAAGATCATTTGTGGCCACACAGTAATAAACTTCATCAGTGACATTGGTCACCTTGACGCTGTAAAAGTCTCCTTCAGCTACACTGACGGGTCCGTCTTTGCTGGTCTTGATCCAGGTGTAGCGGCTGACGGGAGGCTTGGCTCTGCTGGAGCAGGTCAGGTTCACCAGGTTACCTGCTGACACCAAACCTGATGGACTGATGAACACTGAGGTGTCCTTGGGAGCATCTGGGGAAAATGTGATTTATTTTTATTCATTAAAATCAGCTGACATCCCATGATTCATCATGTGCTGACAGGATCTAGTAACTAGTTGTCTTACATGAAACAGTGAGCGTCGTTCTCTCCTCTGCTGTCTTGACGTCTTTTCCTTCATTAATAGGATATCTGGCTGAACAGGTGATGATGAATCCATCATGTTCGTCTGACAGAGTGAAGGTCTTCTGGATTTTAGTTGTGAAGGTTCCATCTGTGTTTTCCTCTATTTTGTTGTGAGGGTCTTGTTGGAGAGTCCAGGTGAGTTTAGGAGGGGAGTGTGGACAGGGAGTGAAAGCTGAGCAGGTTATAGTGACCGACTGATTCTCCTTCAGATCACCTGAGATCTCAATGCTGAGCCTCGGAGGAGAATCTGGGGTTTCAAATCACACATTTTACACAGTATCAGTTTCTACCAGTGATCAACGTCTGCAAATTTGACCCTTTAAGAAAATTCAGTCCTTGTAGAAAAAACTCATCATGGAACATTAAAACACGTTGATTAAAACATGTGGATGTTCATAAATGTATGTAAATTCTGTCTTCCGCTGATGATAAATGTGAAGATCACCACATGATGACACAGGTCACCACATGAAGACTTCCCCTTTTCAAGCCTGTTTACATGAACATGCATGTTTTTAATGTTAAAAATATATGTATATATTTTAACATGAAATAAGGAAAAATCCCAGCAATTTTCAATTATTAGGACATTTACATTTGATTTAGTTTCATAATAAAGGTAAAGGTCATGCTGTTTTAAGTCAAAGATGCAACAGGAACATTATAAACCTACTCATATAATGAAAACTCACTTACCTTTAACTGTTATTTGAAGAGGATCACAAGAAGCTGTTGCCATGAATGGTTTGTTCTCAATTCTGAAGAAATACGTGTCTGTGTAACTTGTGAATAAACTGGAAAATAAAGTGGTGCAGTTTTTCTGATTCAGGTTTCCAGTAAGACTCATTGGATAGGTGGAAACTGCCCTGCTACTGTTGAAAATCACATTGTTTAGATTGTTGCGAAATTTGGAGTCATTTTTAATCCACACTCCGAAGGTTGTTCTTGCTTCGTCGAACGGCTCGCTTCCTTCAGTACTAAAGTTACATGGGATTTGCAGACAAGATCCACTCAGTGCTTCCATCTTCTTTGGTGCAGTAATCAATAGGGATGGTATGTGAGGACAAGAAGCCAAAGCACCTGTAAAATCAGTTTCATGATTAACAAAATTTGGAAAAATCTGCAGGAAGAAAACACTCATTATGAACATAATTTTCCCTGTCTTGTTAGCAAATTCTATACAAAACATTTAAATTTTCACTCAGGATGTGAACAAAAACTGTGGTCTGATTTCTAAATGAAGATTGTAAATTATTCAAGTAACAAACAGCTCACCTGAAACAAAGAGGATGATCAGTAACATGTTGTTGGTCAACATATTCACAGACAGAAACTTGCTCCCTGGATTTGGAAGCACAATAACACTGTTACTTCTCAGCCGAATTAACCATATACTCGTATACACTTATTAAAGCATTCACTGTCTTTTAAAGCAACTTCCCTACTTCAAATCCACACCGGAAACCTGCCTTGTACAGCCAGAGTTCACTGTTTTTTATACACAGTGTTTCGAAATCAGTTGAAAATAAAAATGCAACGAAACACTGAGTTCAGGAAAAGGTTTCCTTATCAAACGAGCCCACAGCTAGAAAAAAAAGTGTTACGATTTTAGAGTGAAATGAGGAAAAGGTTATTTTTTTTGCATAACTGCAACTAACCACCTAACAGCTATTTAAAAAAAGCAGGTAACTTTGTTTGGTGGCAAAGCTTTTAGATATCACATGACCCCCACGACTAAAACACTGCAGAAATACTGCAGTGTTTTGCACTTTTGTCCTCACTGGTCCTGTGAGTAAGGAAGTCAGATATTACGACATCTTAGAATCTTCAGGTTTCAAATGACAAACGACTCAATGCAAGCCTTCATACATATTTTACATAACTCACAATAATAATGGCATATTTGAACTTTATGTAATTCTAATGTTGCTGACTTCTGCACTGTAAAGGTCACATTATATTAGTAGTCATCTACACAGTTACATAGCTATCATGAGCCTGCATGTGTGTATATGTGCTAAATGATAGAATATGTGATAAAAAATGCTCCTGAACACTTTCTGCTGCATGAAAAGCTTAATTTTTATTTAATTTAACACACTTTACATGCGTCCAATGGAAACACCAGCAAAGCAATGAAAAATATCTATATGGTCAAAGCATCTTTTTGATTTCTTAGTTTGGGTGTTTTGAAATAGGGTTTTATGAGGTACTTATCCATAGTAGGTGTCGTACTTACAGTAGATGACGGTCGGCACGCCCCCGGCCTCCTAAATTTTTTAGCAACCTAAAAGTAAGGCTCACTTTAAAAAACAGATATCCGTTCAAGTGTACGCTATATTTAGAATATTTTCCGACAGCAATACTGGATTTGTCATTGGAGCCTGCTGGCTTTGGAGAGAGCATAAATAAGTTTCGCTTTCTGTTAAGTTGCCCGTCGAAAAAGAGAAGGGAAGGGCTGTCTGACGGCAAGATAAAGCGATAAAAGTATTCTAAATATAGCGTACACTTAATTGGATATTGATTTTTTTAGGTAAGCCTTTCTTTTAGGTGGCTGAAATACATTTTTCTGCTGTCCCCGTCCACAGCACTGTATTGCTTTGCTCCGGTGTCGGTATTCCTGTCTGTTTCTCCAAGCTGGGGGCACGCCAACCGTCATCTACTGTAGGTAATATAGGCTACTGACTGGCTGTCAATCGATTCAAATATTTACTTGATCGTATGATTGTCCATGATTAATCGCGATTAATTGCAAATTAATCACACATTTTTTATCTGTTCAAAATGTACCTTAAAGGGAGATTTCTCAAGTATTTAATACTCTGATCAACATGGGAGTGGGCAAATATGCTGCTTTATGCAAATGTATGTATATATTTATTATTGGAAATCAAATAACAACACAAAACAATGACAAATATTTTCCAGAAACCCTCACAGGTACTGCATTTAGCATAAAAAATATGCTCAAATCATAACATGGCAAACTGCAGCCCAACAGGCAACAACAGCTGTCATTGTGTCAGTGTGCTGACTTGACTATGACTTGCCCAAAACTGCATGTGATTATTAAAGTGGGCATGTCTGTAAAGGGGAGACTCGTGGGTACCCATAAAACCCATTAATATTCACATATCTTGAGGTCAGAGGTCAAGGGACCTAATACTGACTATGTATAAGTACCTCATACAACCCCACTTCAAACCACCCAAACTATCACTTTCAGAACAAAAGAAAAAAAAAACAGGTGCCATGAATCAGTTCAATGTGAGATAAAATATTTTTAACAAAGACACATATATTATTATTTATATTATTCACCCAAGTCTGGAGTCATCTTTAAAGAAAGTAATACTGTTTAGTATTTAGAGAAAATCTACACTTTACTGTAAGTGGCACACTAAGATTAATGAATACAGAATAGACAATACAATATGTAGCTCCATGTATAGTTAACATGACCTCTTCCTCATCTCCTTCTGGCTCATGATGGCGGTAACTCAAACGCACTGTTGACATAGTCTAATTCTACTGCGTCCTGTGGAAATGAAACAACACAGAGAAAGTGGCGTTAGTGCTCCGCAGGGAATGCACCGCAGCAGAAAGTGTTTTAGTTACTGTAAAGATAAAAATAATTGCAACACACAGGGCCTTACAACATCCTCACCACATAGCAGATGGAGCAATCAAACCACCAACATTAAGCCCACAAAGAACAAGTTAAAACACACAAGATGATCTTCGCCATATCATCTTTATAAGGTGATAGCATGTCAAGGTTGTGTTTACAGCTTGTTGGACTGCCCCCCAAATATAAATGAATGCAGGTTTAAAGCTTTTTTGACTCCATTGTTGTTGTTTTTTTATTGTGGAATATTTAGTTGTTGTTTTTTTTTTTTTTAAATCTATGATTTCATTTTGTGGGTATTTATTTCTGATGCTCTGTAATCAGCAATCTGTGTTTTTATATATGAATAAATTGAACCATCTTATGAAGGCGAACATGTTAGCACAGAATTTGCCTATTTACACATCCAGCAGATACGGAGCAACATTAGCATTCATTTGGAGTCGTGTTTCTGGCTACCTGGCGAATCTACGTCCAATATTCACTGTTCTTTTAGCTGCTAAATGCTCCAATTATTCACCAGCTATAGTTGCTAACTTCACCATGTCAAGCATGCTTTTTTTGTTCTTTCCATTCCCTCAACCTGCCTTCCTTTCAAAATCAATAGTTAACATTCCTAAATTACTGCAATCAGCTCTGATTTATCAAGAAAAAGTGAGATGTGCTGCATTGCATTGTGGTCTGGTGTCACTACCCAGGTCTTTAAACATTATCGCCTTTGATGGGTTATTCCTGTTTTTATTGTTATACATCAAACTACAAGGTAAAACAAATAAACCCTTGCTAATTGATTCTTAAGAGCTAAATTAGGAGCTATCTTGAGGTGGATTTGTCCCTCCTCCTGAGACCTGCAGACAGCTAAAAGAACAGTGTGAAACATTTGGGGGGATCTATTAGCAGAAATATAATCTGTGTATAATCACCTGAAACTAAGAATCATGTTTTCATTAGCTTAGAATGAGCCCTTCATATCTACATAGTGAGCGGGTCCTCTTCACAGAGTGACACTGGCAACACTGGCTCTAGAGAGAGCCTTTTGCATTTTTACGTTACCTGAGAGCCACCATAATTCTGCAAGAGTGCAAAACCGTGGTACCGCCAGCCGCTGTCTGACTTCCGTTGCTCCTAAAGTAATGTTATTATGGTAAGGATGGCCTCTGAGCGAGGCGAACGGTGTTACCACGGTTTTGCACTCACGTTACCTCATTCTTGGAAAGGGAGGAGTGAGCGGAGGGGGTACTCTGTTGGTTGCAGTCTGCAACCACATCACTAGATGCTGCCAAATCCTACACACTGTACCTTTAAGTTGATTGAAAATGAAATACATCTCCTCATCTTGTATCTTACCTTCATGCGTTTGGTGGAGCGTCTTGATCTAAACCAGCTGGAAGGAAAATAAGAATAAATCAAGTTTTTTTTATGCTGTAATGATAATGACAACCATAATTAAAATTAGACCAATCAGTGTGTAACTGCAAATGATCATATCATAAAAAGGTTTGTCTCACCACTCAAAGATGACCAACGTACTGACGAGCAATATGATTCCCAGGATCTTCACTATGACTTGAACACCAATCAGTTCAGACCATTGATCACCTGCAACACAACAGCATGGTCACCCTCGACTTAATGGGAAACTCTAAAACAAACCATAATTCCTGCGGTTACCTTCAAATACCAACTGACGTCCCATCGACAGCTGAATGTCCAGATCATTTCTGCATCCACAATAATACAATCTGCCTCGATCACTGCTGGTCACTTTAAAGTCGTAAACCTGTGCATCAACTTTGATCATTTCCAGTCTGCCATCACTGGTCATGAACCAGACAAAGTTGAGGGGTACAGGGTTCCCTCTGCAGGAGCAAGTCAGATTCACCACGCTGCTGACTGACACTGGATAAGTTGGACTGATGACCACCGAGGTGTCCCTGGGAGAGTCTGGAAGATTCGGCACATGGAACGATGAGAAAAGATCAGCTGTTTTGCCACCTGCCATCATCGTCATAAAACAATATGAAATAAGTCTTACGTGAAACATTGAGCGTCGTTCTCTCCTCTGCTGTCTTGACGTCTTTTCCTTCATTTACAGGATATCTGGCTGAACAGGTGATGATGAATCCATCATGTTCGTCTGACAGAGTGAAGGTCTTCTGGATTTTGGTTGTGAAGGTTCCATCTGTGTTTTCCTCTATTTCATTGTGAGGGTTTTGTTGGAGAGTCCAGGTGAGTTCAGGAGGGGAGTGTGGACAGGGAGTGAAAGCTGAGCAGGTTATAGTGACAGACTGATTCTCCTTCAGATCACCTGAGATCTCAATGCTGGGCCTCGGAGGAGAATCTGGGGGTTCAAATCAAACACAGATTTTACACTGAAAAACACAGTAAATAATACAATCACTTAAAAAAAGTAAATAATACACAGGAAGGCTGATTTAAAGGCTGATGCTGACACTTAAATTATTATAAATTGCTTCAATCTCCACAAACTTGGTTATTTTACTGTAGTAACAAAACGTGTGCCATTAAAGCCCCTGAAAACAAAGCACTAAGTCTTAAATATTTCTCTATAACATGAAATAGTTATTATAATCAACTAAATAAGACCGGAGGAAAACAACCAATCTCAACCGTCTCTGAGCAGCTGTCAATCACTTGCGAACTCCGATCAAACGTCAAACTAGGCAGCGCTGATCAACTATGAATCAATATTCTGTTACTTTGATGCCTATTTCTCTCCTCAAATGTTTTCAGAAACATCTCGTAGTGTACTGTTTAACTGTATAATGAGAAAGTGTGTGACCTGGCAGCCATGATGAGATAAGTTCAGGAAATACCAAGCACCGCCCACCAGCTGGAGCACGGCCAATAGGAACGCTCTCTCTCTGAAATGACCTGTGATTTGCCAAAGTCTCTCGTCATGACTCACGGGCCAGATTTTTAAATCCTGAAAACAGAGCCATGAGGAGGTGCAGAAGTCTAGTTTTCTCTCAGAACACTTGAATACAATATGCTGAAAGTTCATTATGGAAATTTTTGCCCAAAGCCCATATTCTAAACAATAACGTTACAGACTCACTGAAAAACTAGAATGGCACTCGGAGAGCGCAGACCTCCGCCAAGGTGCGTGACTTTAAAAACAGATCACAGCTCACAGCTGGCTTGAGGTGGTCGGCTTATTATTAACACGGTGTGTTTCCGTGTCTCTCATTCAGCAGCCTTGTTATGTCTGTATAACGTTACATTACGTTGTCTCTCATCCCGTCATCTACCGCTGTTTTCTTTCTCACCGCGGACGGCCAGCAGCTCCCGCACCTCAATGTCTCGCCACACATCCTCACACGTATCTCTCTGCGCGTCATCAGTTACACAGCACATGTGTTATACCCTGTGGTCTTAATGCTCATGCTGATCTGAATCCTTAAAAGAAATTCCTGAATCCGGATCATGATCCGGATCGCCACCAAAATCGAATGGATTGTTCATTGTGCTACAAACCACCCCTCCAAAAAATTTCATTCAAATCTATCACGAACTTTTGGAGTAATCCTGCTAACAGACAGACAGACAGAAAGACAAATAAACCAACGCCGGTGAAAACATAACCTCCGCCAAGGCGAAGGTAATAATCAAAACTCTCTTACCTTTGACTGTTATTTGAAGAGGATCACAAGAAGCTGTTGACACGAATGGTCTGTTCTCAATTCTGAAGAAGTACCTGTCTGTGTAATTTGTGATTAAACTGGAAAATAAAGTCGTGCAGTTTTTCTGATTCAGGTTTCCAGTTATACTCATTGGATAGGTGGAAACTGCCTTGCTACTGTTGAAAATCACATTGTTTAGATTGATGTGGAATCTGTAGTTATTTTTAATCCACACTCCGAAGGTTGTCCTTGCTTCGTCAAACACCTCGCTTCCTTCAGCACTAAAGTTACATGGGATTTGCAGACAAGATCCACTCAGTGCTTCTATCTTCTTTGGTGCAGTAATGAATAGGGATGGTATATGAGGACAAGAAGCCAAAGCACCTGTAAAATCAGTTGAAACAGACTCATACTTAACATAATATGGAAGAAATCTGCATGAAGGGAAAGTTCATGATACACAAACTTTGACAAAACAAAAAATTAAGAAGCAGCATCATTTGGGTTCTTTTTTTCTCTTCTTAATAATTGTCATTCACAGCTTTTCATTTTGGAGTCAGCACATGAACAGTTGGAAAAATAAGCTCTTTCTGCTTTGTTTCTAAATTGAGTTCATGCTGTAAATGACTCAAGCAACGTCTCCAAATAAAAGTGACAGAAGAAACAGCTCACCTGAGAGAAAGAAGACACTCAGTAACACGATGGCTGTCACCATTTTCACAGACTGGACTGCAATGACACTCATCACCTGGATTTACAAACACAGCAGTGCACTTAATTCCTCTCGGTTATTTTAATTGTGCAATTTTTTACTAAACCTTTGTGTTTTTATGAAGTAACTTACTTCAAATTCACAGATGTCATCATTTACCCTTTACAACTAGAGTTTAAGCAGTGATTAACATCTGCAGAGCTAAATCATGATATATGTAAATTCTACTCAATATTGACAGCCTTGACTTTATTTCAGTTATGGTAATATGTCCTACAAACAAACCTAGGAAATGTAATATGTCATAATGTCTTTTTTCAAGGCAAATAATATAACTATACAGCTTAAGACACTAAGAAGTAAATCAATAAAAGCAGTAAAATAAGTTGCCTTACTAAACGAGCCTACAGCAAAAAAGGAGAAACGATGAGGTCTTGCAATACAGCAAACCAACTTCCAACGTAATACAAAAGGAAGTTTTGAGACCGCATAAGCTTATATATAGCTAGTAGATCATCCTTCCCCTTCTGCAGGAAGGACAGCTGAAAGCTTCTTTTCTGTTTTTTAGCCTACTTTACCTATTTTATTTTACTTATCTTATTTACTAATTTTACTAAATGTATCTTACTTAATTGTTATTCTATTAGGCACTGGTGCTAGAAATAGTACTTTTTATTTTACACACTTGTATTTTATACACTTGAATTTGAATCTTATCTTATGACCAGAATTACTGCAGCTGTACAGCAAAGTAAGCAGTTTTCATACGTACTGCTCATATCCTGTTTATATTTTATCACAGGACTCATTGCAAGCCTGTATGCCGCGTCTTCTTTATGTGGAATATAGTATTAGATTATAGTACCATGGTCTGGGTGAATACTTGATTCTGATTGGCTGCAGGGTGTCCATTATTTCCTGATAATGTAACACGTACTAAGTAGTTCCAGTGAAACTGCCTGTTCACCGTTCAACCTTAAGTTATCAGCTTGCAACATCATCTTTGAGTTGGTAGCGACTGGGTGATATGGTTAAAGGTTTTATTGATAACATTTTTATGTAGACAAATCTTTTTTTTTTAAATAATACATCCACAGAGCTTTTAGAAAGGTACCAAATAAGTGTATCACTTTTCCTAAAATAATAATAATAATAATGATTGTGAATTAATCATTTAAAAAATGTTGGCGTGTCCAAAATTTATGTTTCGTTTATCTCTGTGGAAGAAATCTGACATTTGGTTCCCAGTTCTAACAAGGTGTGACATCTAGTGGCTGAATGTTATCAGTGTTATCAATAGCTCCTTTAATAACATTTCAGCCGTGCCAGTGGTTTTAAGCATGAAGTATGGAATGAATGAAATTAAGTCTTACATGAAACATCAAGCGTCAGATTCATCTCTGCTGTTTTTGTGTCCCTTCCTTCATTCACAGGGAAGCTGGCAGAACAGGTGATGTTGAATCCACCATGTTTGTCTGACAAAGTGACGTTCTCCTGGATTTTAGTTGTGAAGGTTGGATTCCCATTATCCTCTATTTGGATCTGAGAGTCTTGGTGGAGATTCCACTTCAGTTTAGGAGGAGCGCTTGCTGTGGGAATCACAGCTGAGCAGGTTATAGTGACAACTTTGCCCTCAACTGGCTCACCTGAGGTTTCAGTTGTGGGGACTAATGGCGTCTCTGTGTAAGAGGAAAAATTACATTGTAGGTTTGTTTCACTGCACAGATGATAATTTATTTATTATTATGTTAACTTTCATTTCGTTTCATGAAGTGGCTGTTACAATGAGTAGTTGTGAATGTGATTTCCTCCTGATCATGTGGATTTATGCATTTATTTCAATAATATAGTCATGTCAATACGTGTATAGACTGAGTGCAATCAATGACTTATATTTAGGACTTAAACTGTTTGCACCGTACACCCCAAATATAAAACCAAATGGCTTGTAAGGGAAAGTAGGCTTTCCACAATATGAAATAACTAGTTATTCATAACTTTCGCCAGTTCTAAATGCGACTCGTGATTATCAGTTGTCTGTGTTGTTACCTAGAAATATTTGTACTATATAAAGTTCATGGAAACATAATAAGCAAGGCTTTTACAGAAGGATATGCCCTTATTTCATTTTTGTACATTACTGAATTACTCTTTTTGGTCAATCCTGTTTTATTTATAATGTTGCTTATACAAAAGAAGTGTATTGTTGCTTTGATGTCATCAGTCTACATGCGGCTGTGGCGCAGTTGAGTGTGTGTGGTACACGAGTACTGCAAAAACTAACACAACAAGTGCACTGCAGTGCCTGGGTGAATAAAGTTGCCAAACAGAAGACAGAGTCCTGTCTGTTTGAGGGTGCAACATCAGTTAACCAAAAGATTAGTAAATTAAAAAGGCGTATAACACATTGCTCTACAAAAACACTTCATTACTTTTATTCAATAACAAAACACAAACACTCCTAGCTGTTTTTTTACATACACAGTTATTTAGCTGAACTAAACTAAACTACACACAAACTCTTAGTGTGTTGCAGTTTCCTCCTGCCTCACTTGGACCTCTATGTTCATATTTATACTCTTTATTTAGTAGGTGTTATTCATTCCAATAATTACTTCCCAAAGGTACAGTCTATTTTCCCTTTCTGAATTTGCCCGGCGTGGCTCCGGTCTTCTGCTTCTTTTTTGCTGATCCTTTAAGTTCCGGTTCCTAAGATAAGGCAAAAGAAATAGAACATTCAGAAGATAACTACACATGTACAACTTGCTGTAAGAAAGGGA
Source organism: Hozukius guyotensis (assembly GCA_916700995.1). Taxonomy (NCBI): domain Eukaryota; kingdom Metazoa; phylum Chordata; class Actinopteri; order Perciformes; family Sebastidae; genus Hozukius; species Hozukius guyotensis. The sequence continues at coordinate 37,061 of CAKALU010039364.1, forward strand.
AAGTAAATGACAATACACACTGGCGTCAAAATAAAGCAGCCTACTGAACACCTCTGCTTATTCTTTACAGTTAAAAACAGGACTAGCTAAAGATTCAGACGTGGGGTACCGCACATGGCGTAGTACTGTAGGTGGTTAGATTAATAATAGATTAAGTGCAATCATCCCATCATTTTGGAAACACGTAGCTGCACTGTAGCTGTTCTAAATGTACCTTCCGTTTGGAGGACAGAGATCCAGTGATGGTGAAGAAGGAGTCCAGTCGTCCCTGTGTGCTGCCCTGTCGGCTCTTCACAATCTTCTTACAGCCGTTGCGCATCCTGTCCTCGCTGCACACACATACACAAATCAATGGACTAATGAATACAAAGCTACATGTTATCCTGTGCACAATGTTGTTTCCAGCTGAACTTTCCATCATTTTTTTCTCAGCAATAAAAACAAGCATCCAAGGTAACATTTAGAGGATGATAAGTAATAAAATAACTGTCAGGGTTCACTGTAAAGGGTCCAACATGGACTGGTTTGGGCTCTAAACCTTATAATGTATGTAAAAAGGCTGAGTGCTCAAGTGATGCTAGAACCATAAACACTGCCTCGACATGGCCAGCTGTGCGGCCTAGTGGTCAGATGTTGTATATACAGCTGGTCTGATCATATAATCATTGCAAGAAAACTCAATAAGCAAGCAAAAAAGATGAATCCAGCATGGGGGGGACAGGGCTGAAAAGAGCCTGCTGACCTGAACTGTTTCTCGCTACACATGAACTGGATCAGTGCCTCCTCGTCCGGCTCACTCCACTTCAGCTCCAGTGTGGAACAATCCACCACTTCTGCCTTCAAAAACAAATTCCTGGCCTCTTTGTACAGCCAGTCCTCTGGAGCAGGGTGCTTCTGCATGAAGGCAAACAAAAGAATCAGGAGCCAAACTCCATTGTTTAAAACTGCCTGAACTTCTGGATCGTTGCACACGTCAACTTACGCTGGTGTCGATGTTTTCTAGGATCTCCTCGATGCTGCCGTGCTGTCTGATCAGGTCGATGGCTCTCTTGGGGCCGATCCCCTTGATGGTGCCGCAGTAGTCGCAGCCCAGCAGGATACACAGGTCTATGAACTAGTATCGGACCACAGGAAGAAGGAGTCAATGCAAGAAAGACAGAAATGTCACTCCTGTACCTGGTGCACGTGTGTTGATAGTCCCACAGCACATACAGTTCTAATCACCAGGAGAGCGTTGTGACATTTGAAAAATGATGATTATATAATGTCTCATAGTCAGAAAAAACACTTTACCTGTTCATTGGTCAGGCCGATGTCCTCCAAGATGCGATTGAAGTGGAACTCTTGGATGGGAAGTTTCCTAAAACAAACAAAATGTCTTGAAGTATTATAAAGTGCATAAAGGAATGCATTGCCATTACTATTATTGGCTCATCGTCTCCTCTTCTAAGCCTTAAATCTGATTCAGACTATGATATGGTGAAACAAACAATAACACCATCATCAGAGCTGTTCCACATGAGTACTTTAATAAAACAGAGGGAATGTAGGGAGCACTACTACTGGTTTTATGGATACTTGTAGCATGTCTTTCAGAGCAGGTCGGACAACCCAACAACACTGCCGTCATTAAAATAGAACTGTGATGGTAAGTAAGAAGTAATTGGGCCCCATTTTGCCCCCCAAACAATTATGGATAATTAAATCAAATGGAATTGATTGCAGATTTGAATCACAGGTTGCATCAAAAGTCGCACCAGAACCAAAACATCAAGCCATCTCCATGGGACGGTGGGATGCAGCTGCAGCCTTACTTTGCTTCGCTGGCGGTGACGTGTCTGAGCAGGACGTTTGTCCCAAAGGTCAGTCCGTCCATATCCTCTGTTGCTGTGGCAAAGACCTTCCCTGCTTTAACCAGAGCGGCACAGCTGGCCTCCGCCTCGCATGGAGCCTGATGATACAAAACACAAAGTTACATTTCACAGAATTACTCATCAGACATGTCCTTTTGTAACTGATTTCTCTGACATGGGGAAAAAACACTTTAGTTGCCAGACATACAGTAGAATAGGAAGCATTTCACTTCAAATTGAATTCTTCATTTCTCCAGATTTATTGAGGGTGTCTGTCAGGTGTCAAAGCAACAACAAAAATGTTCTAATTTTTGAAAATTGTATTTCATGAACATCTCCTTCCTAATGGGGCAATTTTAAGAAAAAACGTTTGCCGTTTATGTTTTAACATTACATTTTCTGTCTTTCAGGGCCTTTGAAGCTTATCCTGACGATAAACACGCGACTGGAAAAATAACGATAACCATGTAAGAAAGAGCACTGAAAAAACATCACCAAGGGAAAGATTCCTCAAAACTGGTGAGCAAAATCACTGTCAATAGGAATGTGGAAATATCCTTGAAGCCAGCAAGAGTTGCAAAGTGAGAGTTGATCTAACCTCAACGTAAGGCACTCCCATCAGCGTCAGCAGCTTCTTGCACTCATCGTTATGGTGCTTGGTGACTTTTACCAGACGCTTGCTGAATTTGTCGATATTCTCTTGTTCCCCTGGGTTGAGACAAACCATTTTTGCAGACGTTTTAATACATTGTATATACAGCTTATTATATAAAAAACATCAAGACTTATCACATTGGTTTACACCCCTGCTAATTTTCCCAAAAACACACTGATTTTGATCTCTCATTAACAGGGTCAGGGCCTACATAACAACACAGCACAATAAAGCCAGACTGGCACCACTCGTGATTATTATTAAATAAAACGAGAAATTAACTGTACCCATTTCCTGGGCTTGAGCGAGCAGCTTCTCAGCTTCTGCCCTCCT
>CAKALU010039368.1:1771-15672 GCA_916700995.1 Hozukius guyotensis
ACCCATTGAAGACCACGTAGCCACATTAAAATCATAGACCGTATATGATAAACGGACGTACTGTATGTAGTCACCGTGATGTCACCCATCGGTTTGTGGACTGCCTTGAGTTCGGCATTTTGGCCGTCGCCATCTTGGTTTCTTGGAACCAGAAGCGACAGAAGAGGGTGGAGCTAAGTACAACCGAACGCTGAATAAGACATTTTTAGACGACCAAAATTATATAATTAACCTTCATGAACTGAAAACACACTGAAAGGGTTAAAGTTGTAGGACAAAAACACGGACATCTCCCAGACGAATGCCGTGGTAGCGACCTGTCAATCACAAGGTAGCCACGCCCTAAAGCATCCCCTGCTTTATGGTCTATTTGACTCTAAATGGGACCATAATTTACTAAATGAACATCATGCTGTATTGAAGAAGACTTGAAACTAGCGATTGAGACCATAAACTCATGTTTTCAATGTTTACTGAGGTAATAAATCAAGTGAGAAGTAGGCTCATTTTCTCACAGACTTCTATACAATCAGACTTCTTTTTGCAACCAGAGGAGTCGCCCCCTGCTGGCTGTTAGAAAGAATGCAATTTTAAGGCAACTTCAGCGTTGGCTTCTATTTTCAGACCCGGAGGTAGCCGCCTGGTTAAAAAAAATGTAAAAACCTGAACCTTTGGCAACAATAGAACAGTGTGAGTCCAGACCAGGCAGGACAAACACAGCTACAACGTCATCTATGATTTAAAAGGACTGTGAGTGAATGAGTCACTCCACATAAACTATTCAGGGATCAATAGTGACAAAGTGATTTTCACACGAACACCCAGACTTTTCTGAAAACATACAGTACAATGGCTTAATGAGTCATGCTCTACTATAAAGAACCACTGAAACACAGGTCACACAGTGCATGTTCTCATTCATACATTGATTTATTTGCACAGCTCACGGCGATCTCCAACAAACTTCACCTTAAAACAGATTCGCTAACCTGCTTCAATAAAATATTAAAGACATCTTCTTGTCTGCAGTCTTCTCCGCTGCTTGTTAAGCTTTTGTTCCACCACAGTTTTCAAAAGGAAGAAAAGCAGCAAACACTGGAGATCGTGTTCTTATCTATTTTTTAGACAGGCAGCGTGTTTTTGATGGCTGTGTTTAATCGGTTGCCAAGGACACAGATACTGCACGAGGCTTTTAAAAGAACTTTATTTCAATCGTCACATATACGTGAAATCTGACATCTGCATTTAACCCATTGCAAGCATTTAGGAGCAGTCGGCTGCTGTAAATGTTTGTTTGTTCATGTTTGTTCGTCAATAAAACACTGTATTTTACGGGTTTACTTTTTTGAGCTTTTGGTAATTTTGGTTTTATTTAAATTACTGAGGTTCAGTGTGTACGTGTAGCTTTAGCAGCATGTTACCAATAATCAGCCACATGTTTTTCTGATAAGTTGGGTAAAAGCACTTTGAGGAATACAGATTTCGTTGTAAGACTTATTCTCCCAAACGGTCAGTGGCGGACAGAGGCAGACAGCGGTGGACACCGTGGACCACCACTGTTTATACTGTCCACTTGGAGGACGCTTTGCACACGTGCAGTAGATCGCAACGCTATACCTCTTGGAGCGTATAGTGGCCGTTTATACATCCATGGTGGCCACGCGGACCAGTCCAGACAAGTCAGCGCGGTCACAACAAATTGAGCAGAGCCTACACACCCTCTGATGACGACATTTACTTCACGCGGACGCTGGCAAACCCTCGCGTAATCGCAGACGCGGAAAGTATAACTTCAGCTTTAAGAGAAAGTGAGCATCCCTTGGATTAAATGCCCATTTATTTGGGTATATTCACTGTTTATACTGTGTGGCTATAACACTAGGAAATGTACAGTATTCTCCCAGCAGCCAGTGTGTGTGTGTGAGGGTTTAGACTGGTTCTCATACTTGGATGTGCATTCACCTACCAATGAGCTGCAGTCATACACAGATCGAGATGACAAGACAAAGACCAGAATTTGTCTGTTGGTCAATGTAGCATCGAAGCACGTCAACACAACTGAAACTACATGTTTGGGTCTCGTGATGGCAGCCACACTAACTGATGAGTCTCTACGTCTAAACGCGAGTGAGTGATTTCTTCTGCAGGGCTCATGATGTTTCTGTCAGATTTGACAGTTTTGACAAAAAAATGTTCAGACAGGCTGACATTTTTTGGAACTTGCTGATAGAATTCACAGTTTTCACAGTTGTCATCATTTGTTTAGCCGAGAAAATGAATTAGTTATTTGAATTATTCCAGACATGGTTGCAAAAAACATCCCACAATCCTGTCTCCAGTAGTCGCCTGTCTCTAGTAAAGGAGTGTTTAAAGGTGCTCTATACGATATCCAGAGCAGTAATATAGCAGCAAACAACTATTTGCTCTGTAAAGACATAGAGGAGTAATGTCTCCCCCTGTGTGTGTGTGTGTTGTAGTCAGAGCTTCTCTGTGCTTTGTTGACATAGTCGGGCCGGTGCCTTTTAGTGCATGTGTGCGTGCCCCACTGGCTCGCTCACGGCCGCCGCTCTGCACTGCTCTGCACTGTCCCGACCGACGGCGCTGTCGCAGAACCGTAGCTCCCACCCTCCAGTTCCCCCTCAGGTTGTTAGCTGCGAGCCGCCGGCTCAGCCATCGCCATGTTGAGAGCCGTGCAGAGGCAATAGAAATGCTCCCAATCTCGCATTTAGCACCTTTAAAGGCCTCTACAATACTGAAATTGCCTTTAAACACCTAAAGTAGAACTGCATACATTTGTTTATTTCTAATAAAAAAAAGATTTGTTCTCTATAGACCTTCCTCACACCAACATAACATGAACACAGTTAATTAGTAGAACCTTCTTTCAAAAAGTCACGGAGACACAGAGACGGATGAATCTCACAAACTTGTCCTTTTGTTTCAGTTATTGTATTATTGTCTGATACTTTATTAGTTTATTTTATATTTGTCGTTTTCATTTGCAAAATCAGTTAATTTATTTTCTAAAGTTTACCTTTGCTTGTCTGATTTATGCTGTGTTAATTTTAAATTGCTGTTCATTTTTATTCTTAATTTTCCTTTTTTTTATGTGTAACCCTGAAAGACCAGTAACAACTAAGCGGAAGCTACTGAGGATCTAAATAAAGACTAAAGAATAATGAAGAATATACTGCACTGGTAGCAGTTTACTGTGAATGAGATCTACATATTATTATACCTAAAGGTTGACTTTTTATAGTGCAGGTTTTAAAAAAAAAAAAAAAAACAGACTTCACACGCAAATCCCAACACAATGTGAGCGCCTGCTTGCTGGCTCACTCTTGAGTATCTCTTTGCATGATGACAGCCCTGTTATTGCTGCTGTCTTGCCGCGGTGAGACATGCGAGACGTTCCACGCTGGATGTTTTATTGTCAACGGGCTGACACCAGGCGGAGTCTGGGTGTAAATCTGTCTGATTAGTTTCAGAAGGGAAAACACTGGCACTGTAATGCCTTCTTCCATCCAAGAATCCACCCTAATTACCTCACACTATAATTCTCTCTGACACACACACCGCTCTACCTTTTTCAAATAAATCCATACATTTTTTTTTATTATTTCCGTGAACACACACACACACGTGTGTGTGTGTCAGGGAGAAGGATTGTTTTAGTGAACATATTATGCTCTAATTTGTTTGAGTTACAGACATTTCTGGAATAAATCTTAATATTGGTCTCCGCTCACATTTTTCTTTCTGCATCTTTGTCTCACTTTTTATCTTTTGATGAAGATTTTGTTTTATTGTTGCTGTCGTCGTTTTCTCCATATTAACAGACTGCACTGCAACACACCAACACAACCACCAGTTTCAGTACATTACCGACTTCTATCTGCAGATGCAAAATGTAAATCTAAATGTGGTGTGGGTGGGTTGAGAGAGAGAGAGAGAGACACATTAGCTGTTTTCATTCTGCCGTCAAGAGAATTTCATGCAAACTTTTGAAAGGTCAGGGACTATAAAATGTAAATCAGATGCATTTTCATCAAAGTCAAAGTCAAAATAAAGCATTCACCGGAAAGATTTTAAATAGAACTGATTCTATAATATGATTTATATCAGGGAAAGTCGCTGTTCTCTGATTAAGAGCTCAGGTTGATTATAATTTTAAAAAAAACATGATGGACAGTCACTCAGCTTCTTGTGCAATGAAACTGAACCACTCCACTGGCTACTCCACACAAAACTTTCCTTTGCTTTCCGTGTATAATAGTCTTTACCAAAACATCTTTCTTTATGTGTGACTTTTTGGGGATTTTTTGGAATTTTGTCATCGTATTCATCTTTTTGATATACCGCCAATTGCAAAGAAGCGACTGAAGAGCGAGAGAACGATAAGACTGCTTGTAACCTTCGCGTTGAAAGCGAGAAGGAATCAGCAGAGAGAGGTAATAGAAACTGAAATGGAAAGTGAGATGATGTAAAAGACAGTCTTTGATTTCTTCACAGAAATATTCAAAAAACCAGACAAATTAAACTATTACTTTCTCTGCTGCGAAGCACAGGAGGCTCTATTCTTCTATCGGCCATAAAAGACACAGATTCTGCCGGGAGTCTCTCTCTATAGGAGTTCGACTTACTTCGCTCAAGTAAAAAAAAATAGATCCGAGAGGAGCTCCTGAGTCTTTAGGGGCGCAATTCGCTGGTAACCTTGCTCAGGAGGGCTGGAGAAAGGCACGACCTCTCTTTTCGGTGAATTAATCTATATGTAACAAAGCTCCTGGAGGTCCTCGGGAACACATCCCACTTATTTACTTCAAATGCCCAAAGAGGAAGAGGTCAATGGTGGTAATCTATTTACTTCTCTGCAGCAAACAGAGAGGTGAAAGAGGGAGTGAAACACAAAGGGTCTGAGAGGAAGAGAGAAACAGGAGAGACAGAAAAATAGAGTAATCTATAAGACAGAGGGCGAAAGCAAAATAACATTAAATTCAACTGTCTGTTAAAGCGTTGCTTTGTTTACTGATAATTCAGCTGCTCATAATTCATTTATTATCTCCGCTTGTCTGTCTGTCTGTCCGTGGCTAATCTCACATACTGCTGGACCCATCAACATAATATGCTTTGTGCTCGTTTATGACTGCATGCTCAAGGACCTGTCGTGGTTGCAGTGATTCACACTTTTATGAAAAACCTATTTTATTAACTGTTTTATACCGTCATTGACTGCTGACTCTTCGCTCCTCTTAACCAGCCGGTAGGGGCCGCAAATGATCAACAACTGCTTCAGTTTAGACTCTTGTTTCTGCTACGGATTACGAATTGTTCCTCTCTTCATTTGCACGCCTGCATGCAAGACAATTGCATTATTGCATGTATGTACTGTATGTATAATAGAGCTGGGACAATACACCTATCTCCCGATTCGATACTATCACAATACTTGCGTGCCGATTCAATATGTATTGTGATTTTTAAGTATTGTGATTCGATATTACGATTAATTTTTAACACTAGACCATGGGGAAAAGTTTAATCATATACTTCTAGGGACTTTTACTTCGGAAAATATCTAAATTGATACAGTAAAAATGTCCATATATGTATTTTGTTTATACAGTTCCCTTTGTTAACACCTTATTTTGAAAACCGAACGTACTCACACGTGTATACTTCCGCAAACTTCGCCAAGTCCGGTCTCTTTATACTGTACATCCATGGTCAGCTCCATCCAAATGTCAGCATATGGGTGCTCTACAGTTGTAGCGTCGGCCGCTTTGACCACGGAGATGAGAGTGATGGCTGGTTTGACCGCACGTTACGGCAATACAATAACATTTCCTGTCCGTGACAGAGTTAGCATGCAGCTTTAGCCGTGATGTCTAGCTCTGCTCTTCCTCTCAATGTGTGAAACCCAAAGTGTTTCCATACTTTACTGGGTGTAGTGTTTACCACTTTGAATTTAAAATGTGAAGGTGCAGGTCGTATCCAAGCGGACCCTCCGCCATTTTCTGCTTTTGTCATTTTGGCCGGCTTTGGTTTGTTTTGGTTGACGGATACGGAGCGGATAGGACGTCTCGTTACTCTTCGACCTCCGCATAGACTCAAATAAAGCAAATATATTGATTATGGCATTAAAAAAATCTATTTCAAAATCGTACAAAAAAACAAATTGCTATACATAAGTGGATCGATTTTTTTTCCCACCCCTAATGTACACCGCTTAGCAAATGACAAACTGAACCACGCAGACCACAATGCAGCACATCTTCTTATGCTGGTAGGAGGAGTGCTAGTTAGCTGTTAAAATGAGATTGTATCCGATGCATAAGACATGCGAGTGAAAAATGTGTCTGATACGCTCGCGGTCTAGATGTGGGGCGGTTTGTATTCATTCAATCAAACATTACAGCAGCGGTCATTGCAGACACACCTGGCGGAGCTCTGCACTACTTTAGCATCTTTCTAGTTATCTATGTTTTTGTGGTCTACTTAGAGATTCTCACCAAGCCAACAAGCCTCTTTGAATCAAACTGAACTAAGCTAATTGAGAGGAGAAACTGAAGAGAAGAAGAGAAAACAGATGAAAGACTGAGTAATTCAAGGGAGACCACATGAAAGGAGACTGTCACACTCCACTAAATATGTTGTCGCTGCAGCTCCATCAGTGCATGTGGTGTCAACAGTAGAGTGCTTTTACTATGAAAGAAGAACAGATGGAGAAGTGTTAATCTCACTATTGATTTATGGTGATGATTTGATATTTTTTGCACTGTGTAAAAAAAAATATACCCGTAATATTATAATCTGACATTTTATATGACTTGATTTATGGGGTGTGTCACTTTAAAAAATGCACTGGACGTCAATTTCTTAAAGTTTTGGCAGCCTAATTTGGATTAAATGGGCACGTTGCCAACATCAATATAGACATGCTATAGGAGTTTAATTTATTACCATTTAGAGTAGTGTCCCTTCTTGTCTACCGATATATGTTTATTTTCTTTTTTTTCTTATTTTGGCACACTTAAATGTTATATACTCTTTGTATGGGTTGGGTTGGGTTGGGAGAGGATTTGAAACTGATTGTGTGATGTGTTCAAATTACGGCTGTCAAAGTTAATGTGATAACGCATTAACGCAAATTCGACTAATTTCTTTAACAAATTTTAGGTTGTAGCGGGCTAGGTTTTAAAGCTAGAGTGAAAATACTGGCATCATATGAAACAAACCTAATGAATCCATTGGTGTCTTACTAGCTAGTCGTGAAGGAGGCTAAATAACGCCGCAAACTTGTGTTAAATTTTGGCGAGGAAAAACTGGCAAGGCCATTTTCAAAGGGGTCCCTTGACCTCTGACCTCAAGATATGTGAATAAAAATGGGTTCTATGGGTACCCACGAGTCTCCCCTTTACAGACATGCCCACTTTATGATATTCACATGCAGTTTTGGGGCAAGTCATAGTCAAGTCAGCACACTGACACACGGACAGCTGTTGTTGCCTGTTGGGCTGCAGTTTGCCATGTTATGATTTGAACATATTTTTTATGCTAAATGCAGTACCTGAGAGGGTTTCTGGACAATATGTGTCATTGTTTTGTGTTGTTAATTGATTTCCAATAATAAATATATACATACATTTACATATAGCAGCATATTTATCCACTCCGATGTTGACAAGAGTATTAGATACTTGACGAATCTCCCTTTAAGGTGCATTTTGAACAGATAAAAAATGTGTGATGAATCGCGATTAACTATGGAAAATTATGCGATTAATCCCAATTAAATATTTTAATCAATTGGCAGCCCTAGTTAAATTTTGATAATAACACACTTTTAAAAAATATATTAAACATCCTCACCGAAGTTGACTGCCACTACACTACGTTTCTTAGTCTACCCTACAGATAAGTATCAATTGAATTTCTTATCACTTCAGTCCACATGTTCTGTGAAGTCTATGTAATAACAAATGCTCCGACACAGGGAATCAAAAATGAGTAACTGTTCATCAACTTAGTTTGTCCACATCTGATTTCCAGTAACAATAACTCCCGCAGCTTGCTGTTAGACTGTAAGACATCATTCAATAAGACAACATACAGTAAGCTTTTACACATAGAGCAGCTTTGATTTAAGTGCTCTGCTCAAGGGCACGCTGATTGTTGTAGCCGAGGGGGCAAAAGCTTTATTCGCTTCATTTTCCTGCCAAGACTTTCCCAGTTGGTCTTATTATTCAAACGATCAAACATCCCGTCACAATCCAACAATCCTGACCTTAAGGGCATTAGCACAACCACACACAGCTAAACCCAATTTAAAATGATTTGCACTGTTTCTTTCTATGTCATACTGTACATAGAGACATTATTTTGGGCATTGTGGTGTCACTGGTTATTCTTCTTAGAAATCAACAACATCGTCTCTCATCACCCTGAAGGGGATTCTTTCACAACAAGGACCTGCCAGCTGTACATTATCCCGCTTATTACACGGCTACTTACTGAAGAAATGAATATTTTGACACAAAAACAGTCCGCCAGAGTCCGACATCTGAACTGCGCCCATCGCAACGGTCTGTAATACAGAAATTACAGACCGCAGAATGCTGTGATTGACCAATCAGAATCGAGTACACAACACAGCCGTGTAATAATCTAGAATAATACAGCTACATACAATACAACAATCCGCCACTAGCCAATCAGGATTAAGGGCATCAACAAAGCTATGTAAGATGCACCAATTTATCGGCCAAACATCGGTATCAGCCGATGTTCGCCTTGTTGAATGCCGTTGGCCTATTGGCAAAATAAGCCGATGGCCGTGGCCGATGTTTATCTATTGTGTTGCATCAACTTAACGCTGGCTAAATGTTGTGTTGGTTATTGGCGGTTGGTCTCGAACAACAGTAACGCGCTGCTGATTCAGAGAAGAAGCCATTGGCTGGACACGACTCTGGCATGACGGCGACTGGCACGACGGCGAGTGGCATTACATTGACATCAGTATCTGCCCAGAATTATACGGTCAGTGCATCCTTACATGTAATAAACAGAAATTATCAAGAGGATCAGTAGCCTAATTATAAAAGAAACAAGCTTGGCTGCATCCACTGCTCACAACAATACCAGCAGCAGTGAAGCAGTGAGGCAGGTTTCATTGCTCAGAGCTGAGAGATGTTGGCAAACAGACAGATGACACCACTCTTTTCTTTACAAAGTGCTACTGTATATTTCTGTTGTACCTACAAAGCCGTCGTCAGCGTCTCACACCTTTTAAATTGAGGGGCACTCCGCTGATTTTACACTAAAAGTTAAGTTTTACTCGTCACAAGGAGTACTGTTCTACCCAGCTGGTGAAAACTTTTGTATAATATCTTCTGTGGCTGTGGAGGAGCTTTCAAAATGTCAACTATTAATTATAATCATTTCATCTCAGCTTGGGTTTGACACTTAAAACTCCAAATGCTTTACAAACTGGAGTTGTGAGGTTTGAAGGGGGTGTAATGAAAGATGCAAATGAGTTGTCATCCTGAAGTGTTACTAAAAGGGTACTCTAGCGATTTAGTACTGCTCTCACAATAGGAAGATTAAAAAACATGCTCAAAATCAAAGCAGCAGATGTCGAGATATCCTGACTTCTAGTCTCTAGTAGGCTATAGGTCAAGCTTCAAAAACACTGGATCCTACAATTCCCATAATGCAACTCATTAGCATGTTTCATTACACCACCTTCAAACCCCAACCCCAGGTGTGGGGTGTGTATATTTTAAACTTGGTCCACTAGAGACTAAAAGTTAGCTGCTTCAATTTTGACAATTATTTATTAATCTGCCTCCTGTGAGTCCCTCAACTTTATCAATAGTGTCCTGCCGCAGAGCTCCAGGCTCGGGCCCACCTCCGGCGCTGGGACCCACCTCCATCGCCAGGACCCATGGCGGAAAATCATGTGTCATCACGTGGATGACATCCACACGTGTGTAGTATTGTTTACCTTGGTGCTATTGGTGGAGGTTGTGTGGCTTATTCAAACTAATGAACACGTGCTATCGTATCCTGATGATCGTCTCTGGCGTACACAATTTCAGACGTCAATTCCTTCTCCAAGCTCGGGACCGGAGAGGGTCAGCCGGAGGAGGTGGGCCCGAGCCTGGAGCTCTGCGGCTTGACCCTTCTCAACACTATTTAAGTGTGACACTAAAAACACACTTCACGGAATGATGAATTTTCACCGATGAAAGGAAGGGGTGTCGGGATGGAACATAATCAGGCAATCATTTCAGAGAAATCAACTTATTTACCCAAAATGCACTGGGCTGTTGTTGCAACCTCAACCCAAAGACAATCCTTTGAAGTGACTTCAAAAGCTAGAGGCTTAAAAATAAACTGTGAAAGCCTCATACTCACAGCTCATCATTAAAAAATACATGGAAACATGTCATCAAGAATGACGCCTCAAACACAAACACACAACGTTCAGCTTCTGTGAAATCTTCCAGTGAATGCAAACATGTCATTTTCCTTCTAGCCTTGCTGGAAATATGCCGCACCATTGTTGTTCTCCATCTCTGATATGAACAGATTATTGCGCGGAGAAGAAGAAAAATGGCAGCAAATAATACTCAAGGACCAACACTTAAGACGGGCACTTAGCCGCCCTGTGAGAGTACGACAGGGCAGCGACACAGATCTAAAGAGAACTGCATATTAATCTCACTCAGCAGCGTTGGCCATGAGTCAAAAGTGAAACTACGGATCGGGCTGGAGGGCATTCATTGGCTGCTCATCAGGAGGAAAAGCGGTTCGCCTCCTCTTGTTATGTCTGTGGGAGTAAAAGGCGGCCATGTTGAGAACAAAGAGGCCACGAAGGAGATTTAATCACACAGGAAAAGTAATTGTCAGAAGGATTCTGACATTTTACCACAAGGCTTTTCCTGCGTTTTAATGATACCTCTCACAAGACAACAGGAACAAGTGAGACACTTTAAAACCCCCACCAGCACAGCTAAACACACATACAGCTGCAGCACAATATGTCAAAAATCAACACTCACTGGCAGCCCACACAGGCACAGCTGACATTTAAACGCACCGCTTGGATTCTGCAGACCAAAATATTCAGAAATGTTAAATTACATGAGAGAAAAACACAGGTACTCTGTCCTCAAACAGAAACTGAAGATCATTATTTCAGCACTGACACATTGTTGAACCCAATTTCTCCCCAATTCTAAGTCAAAACAAAACTTTCTTTTAAATACTGGATGTTGGTGAGGACAGCCAGTGTCTCCATTTCAAAGGAATATTACTTGCAATAACGGTTCTCCAAAAACAATCCTCCTACTGCATCCCTATTTTCCACTTTCCACAACTTTTTTCCCCCCCGACACTTCTGTCTTAACAAATCATTCAGTGTGATCTTCCTCCATGATGCTGATGGGGCTAAATTGTCTTCTGCTGCATGCAACAAAGTCTTTCAGTGAATATGTGCTTTATATTTGTTTTGCTTGTCAATTGTTTTGTCATTTTTTATTTCTAAAACTTGAGTGTTGATTTGAGCGCCACAGTTGTCAAACTTTTGTGGATTAAAGGAAAAAAATTCAACATTTTGCTCCCATTTTCAATACAGCAGCTCTGCCGCAAATTCTACCTTTACGAAGTTTATAATGTTCAGTTTTTCTGTCGGAAATGTGTAAATTCAATTTTACGTTTATCACTGAGGTCACAGTTAAAGGTGGTATCGTACTGGACTACATTATATTGAGGACAGTTTTGTCCTTCCCATTTACATACATGAAGGGGGAAAGAATAGAAACACCTGTGAATATAATGTAGTCCAGTACGACACCATCACTGACCTCTAATGACAATGTCAAACTAGAATTATCGCCTCGCGGTTGTACGCCTCCGTCAACCAGTCAAGTTGCAGTTTACATCCATGTGTGTCCAAAATGTCATCACTTCATCATTTTATCCTGTTGTCATAATTAGCATATGAATTATCTTCTGAGTTATGGCCAAAAATGTGTTTTGTTAGGTCATAGTGACCTTTGACCACCAAATTTGAATCATCCTTGAGTCCAGGTGGACGTTTGTGCCAAATTCGAAGACAACCCTTCCATGCTTTCCTGAGATATCGCTGACTTACAGACGGACGGACAACCCAAAAACATAATGCCTCCGTCCACGGCTGTCGCCAGCGTGGAGGCATATATATATATATATATAAAGTAGACTTTATGGCACAACAGTTGTATTGGATTGCATTAGGTTGTACAAGTGTACCTAATATGTAAATAAGCAATAAGCCATCTTAATAAAGCATTTTACTTATTCATTTATTTAACTTTGAACAGAACATGGCTACCAGCTTCTCTCTCCTTCTAGTCTTCATGCTAAGCAAGGCTAAACATATCTCGACACCCCCACTGAGCACAAACATGAGATTCAAATCAATCTTCTCATTTATTAACTGCTGTACCCACTGTAAGATTATCACAAAAGCAAGAAGCTTAATTAATCCAATTTAAATCTACCGACTGTCTTGGATACTCCAAATGAGAGCAAATGAGACCACACATTCCAACTGTATCCCCCCCTCCCGTTTCCATTCCACACTGCTGCCATGGCAACAGTCAACCAAAGCATTGCCACGCTGCCCCCCTGGTGAAGCACCATGTGTTCACTCATCACATTGCTGGCGTAGCTTCTCTTAAATCACCAGATCCCATATCAATGAGCAGGGGAAGGGTCAGAGACAAAAAAAACTATGTGGAGAACAAGACGGAGAACAGAAAAAACGCTTCTGGAGAACATGAAGACAGACAGGAAGGGCAAAAAATGGGGGAAGAGTTGAGAGAAACAAATACGACAAAGGGAAAGGCATGCCAAGTGACAGCCAGGAATTCTGTTTATCTCCATTTATCCCAGAGGGGTGAGTTTTCACCCAGCATGCAAGCTCTGTTTCAGCAAAACTAAGCTTCTATTTGTCCTCAGAATGACAAGTATAGTTAACAAATAGTAACAAGTTGACAAAAAATGTTTTACTCCCCAGATACATTCAACCAGTAAAACGGAAGAGTTTAAAATTACCATTGGATGGGCAATATGGAACTTAATGAGAGACATAGGATATTGCTCTAAAATTGGTCTTGAAACCCAGACGACTGGAGATGAGAGATTTATATCACGTTGTACAACAGCATTGAGCAGTAAATTAAAAAGTCTGGGTAATTTCCTTTATTAGGATTATTGATAAAGACTGAGATAACACAATTAAAGGGAAAGGGTTATCCCGAACACAATTTTTTGTGCTTTGAAGCTTCCCTGAGTAATTTCCGAAGCTTTGGGGGATTATTCCTTATTTCATGGGCTATTTTGGGATTTATATTTTATTATTACATACTTATATTTATATAAAAAAAACAAAAAACTAAGCATACGAATACTGATTTGGAGGTTGATTACGATGGCAATGGTCGAAGCTTCGAGTCAGCCCTGAAGGGAACACATTAAAGGTGCTAAATTTGAAATTCAGAGCATATCTGTTGCCTCTCAACGGCTCTCAACATGGCGACGGCTGAGCAAGAGGCTCGCAGCTAGCGGTGCTAACAGCGCTAACGGTGCGTATGAGCGGAGTGCACAGCGGCGGCCGTGAGCTAGCCAGTGGGGCACGCTCACATGCACTGAAAGGCAGCGGTGGAATGTAACTAAGTACATTTACTCAATTTAAATACAATTTTCAGGTACTTGAATTTACTTAAGTATTTCCATTTTATGCTACTTTTTACTGATACTCCACGACATCTCACAGGTAAATATTGTACTTTTTACTGCACTACATTTATTTGACAGCTTTAGTTACTTTGCAGATTCAGATTAATACAAAATAT